>JAATLQ010008156.1:37145-58775 GCA_013421005.1 Heliconius erato x Heliconius himera | reverse complement strand
TATTACGACTTCTTTCAAATGACGATAACTTTTTTTTTAATAAACAGATTTTGATGAACTAAACTTTAGTAGTTGAGTTAAAACAAAGTTATTAGTGAAATTTACAAGTAAATCAGTTCAGTACTTTCAGAGAAAAATGTGGACAAAAATATGTCGACAGACAGACAGACAGACAGACAAGAAATTAAAAAAAAATCTTTTTTCTTTCTATTATTCTTTTTAAGTGTCCCTCTTCAGTTCAATTTCAGTCAAAATTACTAAATGTACAGACAAAATATTTTTACTGTCTTATTATATATAGAGATAAAAATTATAAATATATTTATACCACGGGAAATTAGATAATATTATTAGATGTTTAAAGGTAATATGTAAATCTTAATTGTGAATATTATCAAAGAAAATATTCTCGACTCCAATATACTATGCATTAAAAACATATTGTTTTATTACACAAAAAATGGAGTCACTGTGAACATGAGAGTAACACAATAATTATAAAGGTAAATACTTAAATTTACCTACTTATGCTGAACCTTAAAATACCTACATATTATTGTCAATGATTACCAAGACAAGTTTTTACTTAGCCAACCAACCAATTTTGAAGTGCGATATACCTTTATATTTTAACAATAATTCAATATAAAAGACAAAAAACATAATTATCGATTTAGTCGTAGTGCAGGGGCATAAAGTGTGACTTTAAACGCGACAGGGTTTGATTTCCATTTAAGGAATGAAATTTAATATTTTTATTTATTCGCTCTGGCAAGGCGAGGCGTTAAGTTCCGTCACTAACACACAATGCCTACAAAAGTCAGCGGTAAATGGAGATCAGTGTCTTAACACTAGCTACCCTAAAAAAACAAAAAAGTGCTATCTTTACAATATTTCAATAGAAAAAACAAAAATATATATTATCATCCATATTAACAATATAAATCCTTTCAGTACATCGTATACAACAGCAGCATATGGCAGTCACCAGAATGTATTGCTACGTTTGGACACACTCGGTCGACCGCCGAGCTCTACAGGATCTTATGCTACTATAGCGAGCCTACATAAATTTCCCTTTGGTGAGTTGTTTATATGTGATGTTGTACATCTGATTGACAGTTGTGGGTTCGATTCCACCTTGAAGGAGTTAATTATTTTCATTATATGGCTCTGGTACTATAACAGCGCGGCGTTAAGTTTCAATATTGAACAGTCTTGAAAATCGTGTGATGCGTGGGAATGGAGTATCTTAACATAAAATTTTCTCCTACCTCCTCCTAGGGTATCTAAAGCTAAATATATTTAAAAACACCTAAAGTCACCGTTGCATAGTGTCTGATTAATTATTTCATACTTGTAGATTTGATCTCCAGTAGTATTTTCATTTCACTAATTTACGGCTAAGGCGGCACGCAATCTCTCTAATCTGTTAGTGCTTGCAGTTCATTCATTGCATTCTCAAGAAAATTATACATAAAAGCCAAAAATTAAATCAGCTTCACGCTGTAGCCCGCATATAGCAGGATAGGCAGAAAGAACCTAAGTTAAGACACTAGGTTCCCCTGGACCCATTTGTTAATATGTTTAATGGCAGAACTCAACGCCCAGCTTGGCCTCGACACCAGAGCGAAGAAATGGAAATAAAAATTTAAGTAAATATTTAATTTCCTCGAGTGGTGATCGAACCCCAACCAGTTGCGTTCACATTTTATGCCCTTGCGCCACGACTGGCCTCACCTGGTGACTGATTTTTTATTTCTACACAGGTAGCCGTAGGTCACCCTCGCCCTACGCGACCACGCACATCGGCGAGCACATCTACGCTAAGCCCGAGTCCCGTGTTTCTTATTACGCTGCATCTAACCTCACGCATGTTTCACAAGTAAGTTGATAATAGAGCACATTAGGGCTTTTAAGCCCTAATAAAATGTTCTTAAATGAAGTTGACAAGTTGGTATTTCAGCTTCACGCTATAGGCTGTAGGCCGAGTGAAACTAGTGTTAAGACACATCATTCCCTACTCACCGCCGAATTTTCGTGGCATTATGTGTAGAGAGACTCAACGCCGTGCTTCTGCCTTGGTACCAGAGAAAAGAAATGAAAATATTTATGAATAATTTAATATAATTGAAAATAATTAATAATAATCGGGGGAATTATCCCCCGATTGGGAATCGAATCCACACCCGTCGCGTTACAATCACACTGTGCCCCTGCGCCACGACCGTTACGGCCTCTACGGTGTTAAAATGTTATTTTTATCTTGCTAGTTAAAATGTTAAATTACCTTCCTATATGTGATGATCAGAACTTTAAGTTGCCTTTGGTAATTATTATTACATAGTGACTGGGCGTGGTAGGTGGGAACCTAGGAACCTAGTGGTCTGAGAAAACGTTATAGATTAAGGTACATTCGTTTCCCTCTTTCCGCCAAGTTCTTGAAACATTGCGTGTTGAGTGGCGGGTTGGCTGGCTCAATGTCGCGCTTTGCCTCGTTACCAGAGGGAGGAAATGGAAATATTCAATATTTTATAAAACTATCATCGAACATGATAGTGTATTAGATTTCGCATAAAATTGGCCTAGTATAAAATTTCTATACCATATAAAAATTATAATTAAAAGGATATTCAAAGATTTTATGATAATTTCGCAAAAAAAAACTTTTTTCCACTATCGTACCTTTCATTTAGAGATTTGCGTACTAACTTTTGTTATTCCAAATATAGTTTCTCTTATAACAGTATGTGTTTCCACATATGATATTTAGGATGTTATCCTCTTACCGTCTTTTATTTTTCCTTTGTTGACCACTGACCCAATTTTCGGTATTAACCTACAAACAATAAATCTCCCTAATACAACCTCCACTTATGTACTTACGACCACGAAAGTACAAAATTACGACTTCACCTTTAATAAATTAGCTTTAAATTACCACTGAGTGTCAGTTATATTATGAGAAATAATAATAAAATCGCCTTACAAATTGTTATTGTATGTTTATTAGTCGTTTTATAGCGAGATATTTTTTATAATTTCGATATTTTAGGTTGGTATAACATTTTCAAAAAAAAAAAATAGACAAATACATCGAAAAGCAACAAATTTAATCTATTGAAATATATTAATCTTAATAACTAAGTCCTTAATTTAATGGAAGTAATTATTAAATATATTTAAAAAATATATAAAAATATATTTTTATCGGTAAATACAGTTATAGTGTCATTTGGTTACTTATTTCAATTTAAGGTCACTAATATTCGAGTTTTGATTGTTTCGCATTTTTACTGAAAAATCTTTAGCTTAACAGGATTTTGCAAAGCATGTTAGTAATAACAAATTTGTTTTTATATTATATTTAATGTGAAAAAAAATTACAAAGAAAGTTCCTGAACAAACTGTCCCCGTTATGTAATAAGAGCTAGTTATAAACTTTTTCACGTTTTTTGGAAAAATTAAATTGCTCATAAAATGAGCCCTTTAACTCATTAAGGATCCAATTTAAACGTGATGCACCCTTCAGGTGATACAAACGTAACGCAATTACTGATCTCCTTGGCCTCCAACTTTTCAAAGTTGCTCTGGATAAGGCCTCCATTTTATAATTAAAAATTAAAAAACTTTATAGAATAAGAAAAATTTGAAATTTAAGATCAAAGTAGAAGAAATTAATTTAAAAAAACCATGCAAAATGGCTAACTTTTGTAGATACCCAAAATTTTTGTTATTTTGCTGTCTAATAAATAATATGTTAATAACTTAACTTAACTTAACTTAGCTTCACGCTTTATCCCTTGCGGGGTAGTCAGAGAGAACGGAGCGCCAAACGCTACGGTATTGCGGCGTTGGGGACCTCTACCCAACACGCCATGTCCGGGACGGCGGGAGGTGGAGGACGGAGCTACAAAATATGTTAATACTTTCATAAAATATATTATATTTTAAAAGAGAGAGAGAGACAGAGTACGTGTAATCTACGTAAGGTCCCTACTACGTTTCTCTGTAGGTGCCGTATTCAGATTAATTAGTGCCCAAGACTTTGGCTTTGTGCCTGAACGAGGAGCCACCGTTATCTAACTAAATACAAGCCACAAACAAGTCTACTGAAGTCCCTCAGCCTCTTGCGGTTGCCAAACGCTAGTATTGTTACACGATACAAGAGTACCAGCTTTATTCCTTAATGGCTTATTGTATCTTGAGAGCTGAGTGTTAGGCGCTTTGACTTTTAGATATGTTTTTCCTTTTTTTTCAGAGTTAGACTATTCTGTAAATAATATCTTAGTGTCAATAAGTTAGAGAATGTAGGACACTGTCCAACTGTACACGTGTCGGTTGTGGGTTCTATTTCCACTAAGAATTGAAGCTAAAAATAAATAAAAGTATAATAAATATTTATTATACTTATTTTTACTTCGTATACTACTGTTACTTGAGTAGTTAAATATCCTTAAATAAAGACACAAAATTTATTTGAAAAATATTTTTTTTCTTCAATATACTCCTTTAGTATCATGGAAACACATGAACTAAAAACATATTATAAAAAATATTAAAATTTAAAATACCTCTAGAATACTATGTCACTTCTAGATTATCAATATCATAATCAAAAGTGTTTATAAGCCTTGGCAAGGAACGGCATTTTTAATTTGCAATCCCCTTTGTTCGCGAATTTCATCGCGACGAGACGTTGAATCTTTAGGAAATATGAATTAGTGTGCTAAAGACGAGGCGCTAACGAAGGTGGAAATCGTTATCAAGAATTCCTCTTTCACACTGCCTTTGGTTAAATCGCCTTGAGGAACTGTGCTCAGTTCAAATGTAATGTGGTGGCGTATACACTCATTTAGCATAGCCATATCTAAAAAGGACCATCGTGGTGCAGGGTCAGTTCCATCTTGAATGAAAGTAAAGCGGAAAGTAAGCGGTAAAGTTTCTTTATAGGGTGAGTGTCTTATACTAGGTTCCCAAGTTCCCTCTGCCTAGCCAGTTATTTGTAGGTATTTAAAAAAATATATTAGATTATAACGTGAAAATAAATTTAGGCTAGTAAAGCCGCGTTTGAGCCTCTACTAATAAATCAAGGAAGTATTTATCATTATCTATATGGCATATACATTTTTCAATAGCAAACGGTAACAAAAGACCGCATAACGAACCCAGCGGAGCAGCTACGATATCTGACCACGCCGAGGTCAAACATTCGACTTGAAATACTAGTCCACGAGGGTACTTTTGGGAGAGTTTATAAAGGCGTCTTCAAGCGCGGAGATACGTATGAAGAGGTTTTGGTGAAGACTGTTTCAGGTAAAAAATAATATATTTTTTTATTTTATTAGTGGAATTGTTAGATAGACAGAGACAGCCTAGAATCAAGACATTGATTTCGAGGCATTGTTTGTTAATCGACAAAACTCACCGCGGCAGTTCCGCCCAGAGTTTCAAAATGAAAATAATTTATACTCTCGAGTAGGCATCGAATGCTCAATCATCGCTTTTGTAGTCAGGAGCTGTCCCTTTACGCCATAATGGCTTTTTTATAGATTTTTTGTTATTTCTCGCTGTATCCCGCATACGGCAGGGTAGGCAGAGGTTACATAGCAACCTAATGTTAAGGCACTCCTTTCCACACTTTGAACTCTTCACCGCGATTGCGTCGTTACCAGAAGTAGGAAAATTTTTAAATATTTCATTCCCCTGAGTGGCAATCGGACCCACAAACGTTGTGTTTACAGCAATACGCTTTTGTCCCTGCGCCTTGTTATTAATATAATAATTTTTATTAATACATGCATATATTATGCTTAATTATATTATAATTATTACGTTTAGAAGCTGCGTCAGCGATGCAAGCAGCTCTTCTAGTCGCAGAAGGGCTGAGACTGTGTGGATTGGTGCACGGTAATGTACTAGCGCCGATGGCAGCCTGCGCAGAGGAAGCAAGGAAACCACTACTAGTATACTGCTGCGCATCGCATTCTTTGAATTTAAAAAGGTATGATTATAATATACATTGTAGTATATATTTTTATTACCGGTATTTTTTAAGAAAGAAATGGAAAATGAAAAAATAATATTAATTGTTCGATTTTTGTACTGTTTTTCTCTGTCACTAGTTTATGCTTATCGGAGCTCAAATAAAAAAGGGTAAATAATTATTATGTCGTAAATATTTTCCTTACTGGTATTTTTAGATATTGGTAAGGATAGTGTTTTTTTGTAGACTGAAAACTGCATTACTCCTGTCTTTACTCTTTACCTATTTCTCCGCTAGGATTTCTAGGAAATTGACGCTAATCGTGACCCATCATTTTCTTCTACTTATTGTGGCTCAAATATTTGTACGCAACATCATGAGACTGTATTCCATCACATGATTTGTTTAATGTGATAGTGTCCAACCTATTAATATGCTACTTTTACTTTTAATACATACATATCCTAGGAGATATACACATTTCCTAGAAATTGTATATAATCCCAATATCGTATTAGGAAATCTATAAAAGGAATGGTTTCTGTAATAAAACACGTTGGTAATTAAGAATACATATTTTTATTAAGGCATTTGTTAAGACAATCAGATAACATTCATAGCATAAAATATAATATCTTACTAATAAAAATTTGATTAGGTTAGTTTACTTTTGTTTTTACCTAACACTGGCGCGATCGTCTAATCAGACGTTTTAAATGTTTTACATTTTCGATTACTATTTAGGAAATACATTTCCTAGGATTTTTGTCTAACATAATTTATTTCGCATATTTACGGGCGATTTAAGGAATTACATACATTTCCTAGGAATTGTATACAATGACGGATTACATATACATTCACATATATAAAAACTACAAACATTTGACTAAAAATAAACAAAAGAGTGGTAAGTCATAATTGTAACTTAAAATCCATAACTTTTCATAAAATATTTTATAACAAATAGGTTATGAACAACGTTACTTAAACTATTTAGTAATTATATCTATTAAAATATGCTTATCATATTAGAACACAATAAAACAGCAGCTAAATGTAATTGGGTACAATCAATTATTCGGTTGTGGTCGCTGCGGTCGATGCTCGTCCAAAACAAATTCATTATAAACTAGATTTTGAACATTTCCAAATGTAATTGCCATTTTATTTAGCATTTGGATTTGCTTCAACTCGCAGTATATATTACTAGTATAACTACAGTATGTATTACTAGTTTACGATATAAATGATTTGGTATCCCCGCTCGAAGAAATGAAATATTTACTTAAGTTTATATTTTCATTTCTTCGCTCTGGTATCGAGGCAAAGCGCGGCGTTAAGTTCCGCCACTCAATACGCAATGGCTCTGAAATTAGGCGGAAAGTGTGGAACGGAATGACTTAACATTGCAATGTGCGGGATACATGAAATTGATTTATTTTATTTTTTTTATAAAGATACTTATACGTTTGTATTTAGTTTTTAAGTTATTCAAGATTATTTGACTGTACTTTTAAGACCACGTCAGAATGATGTAAAGTTTCTGTATAAAGTAAAACATTAAAAATTTAATTGACCCTTAATAATATATATTTTTTTACCTTCCGACTGTCACCAATGTCGCCTTATCTAACTTACGAGTATAAGCAGCATACCGCTCCGTTCCCCACATACCGCCTAATTTTCGTAACATTGCATGTTAAAAGTTGCGTTAAAAATAAACATGAACTAAAATTTTAAACTTTAAATTCTCCCATACAAAAATACAAACTTCAAACAAATTGTACACGCCAGGGATATTTGAAATGTACCAACGACACGAAACGTTAAAACGACGAGAAGGATAGACGTGTCTACTCATACATACTGACTCGCGTCTATTTCATATCATTGTTTTGACATCTGACGTTTAACACCTTTCAGTGAGTTATTAGCACCCCGAACTATTATTGAAGAAATTTGATTTTTTTATTTACAAACTAGTATTATACATAATGTGATTTAATGTGTTAAAAAAAATACTAATTGGAAATTCGATAATTATAGATTTTATTGCAATTAAAATATATGTTCATTTAACGCTGTATCCTGCAAATATTATATTGTATGGTAGGAAATGTAGTGTTAAGACTTAAGACACTCCATTCCCTACTTTTCGCATAATTTTCGTAGCGAGATAATGCGTTTTGAGTATCGTAATTCAGTTTCGGACTTTGTCTTGTTACTGGAGCGTGGAAATTAAAATAATAAATTTATTTTTCCTCCGAGTGGCAATCGAATTCATAACCTTCGCGTCTTCAGGCAGACAGATTTTAAAAATATTAAAATCTAAACTTAGATTTAACTATAGCATTAAATACTGTAATCTTATATTATAAATAATATTGACATCGCTTAATTTTGACATTCTATTTAGATAAAAAAAGTAATTTTACCGTAGGACCTGGTGTCGAGACACTCCTTTTAACAAAAATATTATATAGGTAATTTTAGAATATTTCACAAAACTATATTATATTTTCCCAATAGATTCTTAACATCATGTCGTCTCGGACATCAGGCGGCCCCAGCAACAAGGGAATTGGTGGATTTAGGAGCGCAAGCTGCTTGCGGTTTGGCGTACTTACATGTTCAACGCTTGGTGCACGCTGATATTGCTGCTAGGAATTGCGTGTAAGTACTTAATTTAGATTAACGTTTAATGTTCCTTTCTGAGTTTAAGTTAAATACTACAGAAAATATTTTTATGTAGGCAGGAATAGGTTAAGGTGGACAGACTTCTGATAAGAAATAATGTAATTAATAGAGTCCAGGTTCTTAAAAGATTTTTATGATATAACAATTATATTTTAACTTTTGTAAAAATAGGAAGTTCTCAATTCGATTGTACTTTTTTATATTTGTTACCTCAGAACTTTCGACTAATTGAACCGATTTTGACTATTATTTTTTATTTGAAAGCCGGTTCCTTTCTGTGGTCAAATTTTAATTAGATCTAATTCTAGCAACGCCATCCATGAAAAAATCATGTAAGGCTTAAATTTGCATTCAGTATGTGCGTGACAAATTGACAAATAACTCCATTTCAACTTTATACTTTACTTTTTGAAATCGGTTTTATTTTGTTAATAATTATGTACTTAAAGCTATTAACAAGTAACGCAAATGCCATATATGGTACTAATTATGAGCATTGACTGCTTGTCCATATACTCGTATGCTCATTAACATCATAATTTGCAGCATTGCCAGCCTCTACAAGCTTATAGAGTGGTACTGAAAACTATAAACTTAGTTTTGTTATTATTATATTATGCTGTCACTTATGTCAATGTTTACATTTATTTTCTGCCGAATTCTGAGGTATTAAGTAGCGCAACTCATCGCCGCGCTTTGACTTGACACCAGAATATAAAAATTAAAATATTAAATATTTCATTCCCTCAAGTGGTAAACGAACCCATAACCTATCGGTTTTACAGTCACACGCTTGTTACCTTGCGCCACTACTGGCCTCAATTGATATTAATAATATATTCTCAATTTCCTTTATACATAACAAACAGAGTGGATGAGAAATTGAGACTGAAAGTGACAGACAACGGCTTATCTCGGGACCTGTTTCCGGACGACTACCACTGTCTCGGTGACAACGAAAACAGGCCTGTGAAGTGGATGGCACCAGAGTCGCTGCTACAGAACCAATACACAACTGCGACCGATGTGGTAACATTATAGTATAATTCTTTGTATGTTTATTCCCAAAAAAATGATAGATTTTTAAATTTAAGGTTTAGGAATTCATCTTTTTGCTAACTTTTTATATTCTTAAGGTTCCAGATGAAAAAATCGATTGTAAATTTCTTTTAATTTCATATTTATTAATTCTTTTTTTTGACTTTATAATTAAAATTAATTAAAAATTATTTTATGGCAGTGGTCATTAGGAATAGCACTTTGGGAGCTAGCGACTTTAGGGGCGTCGCCTCTTGCGGAATTGGATGCAGCAGACGTTGGAGCCTTCCTCAACGGAGGTTACAGGCCTTCTCAACCGCACCACTGCCCTGATGAATTGTAAGTATTTATAAACTTTAGTTATCATTTATACGAAACGTAGTATTTTTATTGTAATACTAAATAACATTTACTAAAAAAAATCTAAAATTAAATCAGCTTCACGCTGTATCCCGCACACAGCAGGGTAGGCAGAGGGAACCTAGTGTTAAGACACTCCGTTCCCCACTTTCTGCCGAATTCTGGAGTCATTGCGTGTTGAGTGGCAGAACTGAACGCCGCGCTTAGCCTCGACACCAGAGCGAAGAAATGGAAATATAAAAACTACTACGACTGGCCTCAGACTAACTGGACTATAAAAAAATATTTATGTTTTCTTTCCGTTTGTTACGAAGGTTAAGTCCTATTGTTTGATGAAATTTAGTTTTCAATTTCTTTGGATATATATGAATAATATTACATAAATTTCACATAGTGAGGCATTGATCTTCTCCACTCAATCTACAATGTTTCGAAATATGGGCGGACATTATGTGGGGAACCTAGTGTCCTAACATTAGGTTCCCTCTGTCTATCCTTCTATATCCGGGGTATAGTGTAATACTAAAATTTAACATTTTTATTCTATCAGGTACGGTCTTATGTCTTGGTGTTGGACTACATCGCCGCCCGCGCGACCGACTGCGCCCCAACTATTAGCAGCACTTCATGATTTCCGACAAGCTCTTAGTACTTATATATAAAATAAATATCTAATTTTCATTCTTACTTCAACAAATCACTACTTTTTCACAAATATTTAGAAAACGAAGCGCACATTTGATATATTATTTCTTCTTCTTGCTCATAATATTTATGTCTTTCAGAATATGCCATTGTGCCTACCAAATAATTTTTGAATTGATTTTAGTTATTATTTTGCTTATTAATAATATTTACCTCAGGTTATACCAAAACAGTAACGTATTGAGTTTTATTTTATTTTATTAATATTAGATTTTAGAGACATACTATATGTTACATATTATATGTATATGTGAGGTAATTATATATTTTGTCCTATCCTTTTAGGAAATACTCAACTTTTTATAATAACTATAGCATATTAATAATATGAAATAATAAAAAAAAGAAAATACAGACTGTATTTTATAGAGCGTGATATGATGAAGTCTTAAGTAGTCGAAATATCTGTACGTTTTTTTCTATAAGCTAGATAGGACTGAAAATTGTAAGTTACTAAGGATTCATAGAATTCTCATAACCTTGGTAAAATTTGATTAGTAAAGACATGTTATATTCACTAATAATAAATAAAATGGACGTTGGAAAGCTAAATATCTAAGTGAGTATTGAAATTAAAGTAGAAACATTTATAAATGTACATAATATAATATTCCTATAAGTAAATGAATTAGATAAAAATAACGACGATACAATATGTACATAAAAAGTCGATGCAAACGGAATTAATTTTCATATTTAACTTGACAGAGTTATTAATAAGTCTTATATTGGTGTATTAGAATAATAAGAGAATAATACTAAGTTAGGTTAGAGTTCCTGAGGACATATGTCCGTCCAGGCCGGCGAAAGGATCAACACCAAAACAGTAGTTAGTCACAGTTCAGATGCTGAATTGGCTTTGATGGAATATTACATTTACTGTCAGAACAATCATATAATATTTTACGATATAACATTATTAAATAATAAATGAAAAATTAAAAATTATATTCCTCTTCATAAATTAAATGATATTTTACAGCTCCGTAAATACAATAATTATTATATTTAGAATTGATCCATTGTAGTTAAGTAAGTCCATTAGAATCAAATGTCATGATATGATATCTTAGAAACTGACGATAAAAAATAATCCCTCGAAGCCACGTTTCAGTACAAACTGTGAACAAGATATAATTGTCTATTAACCACAAATTATAAAACATTATATTGTACCTATTTATGTAAAAACAATAGTGAATGATGTAAATATTATCACATGTTTACTTATATATAACACGAGTTAGAGGTAAGAAATGTCCACTTTATGGTGAATAAGTTATTTTTTAAATTTAAATAACAGTTATTTATATCATATAATAATCAAATTATAAATTATACTGACACAAATGAATTGATCATTTTAAATTTTTAAATGTAACTTAGAAAATAGATTAAAAAAGCAAAATATTTGAGCTGAACAGGTCCTAATATTTACCTTCTTCTATATTATGAAACTATGAAAACTTAGTAAGTTGTGACGTCATAATGTATGTATATTATTTTATCATTTAAAATTATTTTTCTTTTTTAATCTATATTCATAATTATTCAATTTTCCACTTCCATTAAAGCTTAGCTGTAACTTATTCACCTATTAATTATCTATTTGATTTTACAATAAATTATTTTGTAGTTGTATGGCGCTACTTGCGACTTAGTAGTGTTTTTCGATATCGAATTTATATATGCGTAGTTTTGTCATTTTCAACTTGTAAATATTGGAAATGAAGTTATTCTTGTTTAATGTTAATAAGAATATTAGCATTATTATTTTCATGTTATATTGCCTGAACATGCTCCTTTTTTAACCTGTCTGTTAAATAAGGCTTACATTACATATACACACGTTTGTCGGAAAAATAGCACTACGAGATTTTCTCTTAGGAAAATTATAATTTTAATGCGTATCATGTTTCTTTAAATATTATCACAATTTTACTATTGTTACAACCATGCCAAAGACTCATTCTTTACCCAAGTGCAATAACACCTTTACCTGAGCTTTATTATGTTTTTATAGATTTTGTTTTGCAATAATTAATTTATTTTGTTATATCCTGTTACGAATTTAAAATAGCACTTAAATTATTTGTATCGCTCTTAACTATTAAGTTATAACGCGTTTTGGATAATACAGGGTGTTTAACTCTAGGCATTTCATGCGAATCTACAAATGTTATTTCAAAATTATTTTGCGCTTCTCAGCGCTAGGTTCTTATTATAATTATAATAATATAATCCTATCATATACATGAAATAATTCATCATACATGTGTTAAAATAATATTTCAAAAGAAATAAATGCACAAGTAGGCTTATTCTATGTAACATTCACGGCCTATGAGTGTTTCGTTTGTGGAATCGATGTTTACTATAAATATTTTCGTGTCTATTCTAAAGTCTACGTAATTTAATATATCGTATTCTAGATGCCATAGATCGCTAGAAGCTATCTATATTCTTAATTTTAATTAAACTAAGATACTGTTTCATAATATATATTAAATAATAGTTATAAAGTCAAAATCAACACAATGATTTCAAATATGTTTAATATTAAAGAAAATTAATAAGCTACTTACCAAAATTTCTTCAGAATTAGATATGACTATGATTTAGTCATTTATAAGGTAAATTTATGTGATTATCATATGACAAATGAACTATCTATAATAACAATATCAATTTAAATTTAACATTTTGGGGCGGTTTGTTTAAAATTCGACGGTTTGTTTAAAATTCGCAGTTTTTTTGTTCTTTATTAACATTCAAAAAAATATATATAAAAAATAAATGAATGATTTACATAGTTTCTCATGTATTTTTTTTTTTACTTTTCATACTACAGACAAGCGCTATATGCTACCTATTAATTATTATAATACCTTAAATGTTAAATATAAGTAGGTTATAAAGCCCCAAATTCTAATACATAAGACATTATTATATTTTTGGGAAATATTATATTATATTTTATATGGTGCGTAATATTAGTTACATTGTTGTACTTTATTTATTTTGAAAATGCTTATTTTTGTATGTTTAATATTTTCAATAGTTATTTATTTATAAAATGTAATGTCGTAACTTTAATTGAGAATTTGTATTTTGTTTAGATTTATTGTCTTGATAGAATAAAATAGAAATCTGTTTAGCTCTAGTAGAGTCCTGAAAAGCTAGAAGCGTTTAAAAGATTTTTTTGTTATAACAGCATAATAATATTAACATATGGTGTTAAGAAAGTACAGTCCAATTCATTTACTATAGAATTTATTTGTTTTTAAAAAGGTTTTTTGTGCCTTTCAATCAAAATGTTAACATCCAGATTTCATATACATAATATATGGCCATTTATCGGATAGAACAGAATAAAGTGGAGATTGAAGTGTCCTAACACTAACTAGTTAGTTAGCTTATGAGTTGTGTGATGCTGAAGAAATAAATGCATTTATCATATTTATTTACCTTTACGCTATATCCCGCACAGAGCAGGGTATGCAGAGGGAACCTAGTGGGAAACTAGTGTTAAAACATTCATTAGGAGTCCAGAATTTCATTTTATTTCAACCAAATTCTGGAGGCATTTACTGTTGAATGGAGGAACTCAACACCGCGCTTTGACTCGTCAGCAGAGCGAAATAATAATATTAAATATTTCATTCCCATAAGTGGCAATCGAACCCACAACCGTCGCACATTCGCACCCTTGCACCACGACGGACCCGTACATTTAGTGACAAATATCTACATTTCTCCCTACGTGAGCTAAATTGATTTCTCAGAATATTGTAAAAATGAGTGAATTATAAACGTGTCATACGACATTGAGTGCCAGATGAATGTGATTGAATTACATGTTATGTGTCTAGTTAGTATAAGTGGATGTACGCAATGGCTTCTGTGAAATAAAAGGAAGATGTTATTTTACAATATACTTGAAGTTTTATTTATTCCCATATATTAAGTTTAATATTTAACATACAGAATGTTCCAAAAATTATGAATCATCTTACCCTATTTATCATATCGCCAGTCTTTCAAAACACTCCACGTACAGCCGCGCCCAGTATCAGCATATTGGGCCTCAATGTTTCGAGTGACTGCCGTAGTGCTGAATGAGTATCGTGATCATCTGGAAGGCAAGGCCAAGTTGGCCTCGACGAAACTGGGGGTAATCAACAGAGCGAGATGTTACTTCACGCCAAAATACCGATTGTACTTATATAGGGCCCAATTTTTTTATAGGGCTTGAACCATTTGATCGCATACGACGTAGACGTCGAGTACGCTCTCCGAATCATTGGGGAACCAATGATCTGTGAAAGGCTTGACACTTTTGCTTAGCGTAGACCCGTCTCCTCGCTATGCGTTCTCTACCGCATTTATGATGGGGAGTGTTCTGAAGAACTCTTTGACCTTTTACCAACCGCCGAATTTTCTAACCGTACAGTACGTCACTAGCTAAAATATCATCCACACCACCCGAATACGTGGCACTCCACAACTGTGCGTTACCATCAGGTGACCCGGATGCTCGTGTGTCCTTTTCCATAAAAATAAACACCTTATTGAAATGTTCCTGAGCGCTCTCTTAATTTCGCTTTTTTTTTCTAAAGTCTATATTTTTTTATAGATTTCTTGGCAAATATATCTCATCCATTTCTTAAAGTTTAATACTGTCGATCTAATCGAGATTTTTAAGTAAGTCAATCTAAAAGAAGTGCGTCAAAATAGCGTAATAAATTTTAATTATTACTTAGATTAATTTTTGAAAAAACATTTTGAAGAAGCTGCTTTCGCTTAACATGTTTGTTCAATATTGTGATATTTAAGATCGGGGAAGTATTTTCGTATTTTTTATGTATATGTAGTAATCAAACCTCTTTGGCTGTACTGAATGTAACTGGCTGGTTTTAATACCATTCAATGTGACATTCTGAAGATCCAATAATTAAAAAAAAACTAGTTTCTGCCAATTTTCAATTGTTTTTCAAGCAAGCGAAATGAACGTATGTGACGAAGAAATTTGGTACATTTTTAAGTTTTGTTACAAAAAAAGTAAAAATGTGACGAACGCCGCGAATAAAATTTGTGCGGTTTTCGGACACAATGCGGTATCAATAGGAATAGCACAAATGTGTTACAAACGTTTCAAGTCTAGAAATTTTAGTGTGAAAGATGAGATTCACTCTGGACGTCCTGTCACAAATAAAATCAGTGTCATCTTTGAAAAAGTGGAGCAAGATCGACATATTAGTAGCTACGATATTTCTGAAGTTTTACGATATTTACAAAAGTCCAGGTACAAGAAAAAACTTGACATTTGGGTACGATATGATCTCACTGAGCGAAACCTAATGCAACGTATTTCCATTTGCGATTCTTTGTTGAAACGTAACAATTTCGAAGCATTTCTTAAACATTTCATTACGGATGATGAAAAATGGGTGATTTACGATAAGAATTTGCGAAAAAGATTATGGTCGAAGCCAGGACAGGCCTTACAGACCATGGCAAAGCAAAGTCCCGAGTCAGGCCGGCCTGACTCGGGACAATGTGATCCTATGTGCATGGTGGGATTGCAAAGGAATCGTCCACTATGAGCTTTTGCCACCGGGTAAAACTCTGACCTCTATTCAAAGCACGTGATGAAGTTAAAAAAGCTATTGATAAAACATACATATTATAAATAAATAAAAATTATACCTAAAAAATATTTTCCCTTGTATGAACAATACGAAAATACTTTTGCCCCGACCTTATATTTTTTGCTTGATGCTATAAGGAGAGCCAAAGATAATCTATATTATTTTCTATTCGCCCTATTTTAAAGTGGAGAATGTCAACGTCACGCTTTGGCTTGTTACTTACTATATAAAAATAATCCATACCCGAATAGGAATTAAATCCACTAAAGAAAATTTTAAAAAATCTCATTCAAATCAATTTTTTTTTTTAAGTTTTTTAGTAAATAAATGGAAAATATCATATTTATTAACTTAAAAAAAATGTTATTAATGTAAAATTATAAACAAGTAGCATGAATATCAAAAAGGAAGCATCCCTCCAAAACAGAGCAGTTGTGTAAAATAAATTTCAACACGTAAAATCCCCATAAACCTGCACATATAAAAAGATTTAAAATGCTGTACGACGACAGAAGAGTGCAGTCACGTATGTATATTCTTTTAATTTTTTTACCAGAGTTAAGTTAGAGGTCGTCGTGGCGAACGAATTGGCGCTATTAAACGCGACGTTTGCAGGTTCGATTCCCACTCGGGAGAATGAAATATTTAATATTTTCAATTTTGCTGAATACTGCCACTCAACACGCAACGTCTTAAATATTCGGCAGAAAGTAGTAAATAGAAGTGTCTTAACTAAACAGAGTGTCTTAGCACTCCGTTCCCATATTCCCTTTCCTTACCATACTAGAACGGGATACAAAATGACGTAAAAAAAAATAATTATACCATCATTGTGCAATGAAACAAGATCTGACTACAACACGATAGTTCTGGGTTCGATGCCCAATTAGAAAAACGAATTATTTTCTTAACTCCGTTTTTCAGTTCTAACTAATTTCGTCGCTCAATTTGCTTTGTTTTGAATTTGGGTTGAAAATGGAGACCGAAAGATCTAGACATTAAGTTTCCTCTCAAGCTTTAACATAACCTATATCGTAGAGGTAGCCGTCTGCTATATGCAAGATAAACTTTGAAGCTTGATAAAACCCTTAACTGAGAAAATCACTAAGCCAGGAAGCATTTTTCCCGCTATTTCGAAACTTTAAAATTTTCAATATGTATTTTCCTGCGTTTACGTTAGAAAAATTGCAATTTCTGTGTGTTCAAACAGCCCGCGGGAGGCCGCGCGACAAAGTGGCAATATTCTATCTCGACGGGGCTCCTCAAACAAGGGGTGGAGAAAGAGAAGGAAATACACAAATCTCCTCCTACACAAATGAGACAGACTACACTTATTAATTGGACAGAATTGACGGAAGTTCAGACGAAGCTTGTTTTTGACAAATTTCTCTTTGATACGGCGATTACTTTCACCTCAACGCTTCAAGGGTCGACTAAGCGAGACATAAATAATGTCTCAAATGACTTGTTTAGAAAAGTGTAGACGTTTACTCGATGAAGAATACTTAATAGAGATTGAAAAAACAAGAAAGGACCCAAATTGAGTTAGCTGAGTAATAAAAATGTAGAGAATTTATTGTACATGAGTTTGAAGTTCTTGCAGGAAATTGAGGAAGAAACAAAACACTGAAGAAAAAGCAGCTCCTTTCATATCTCAAAATAAATAAAATCATCTCTACATATTTTGTAAAATTTATTCATAGTTTTTAATTTATTATGTACCATATATTAGTTATATTATGTTCGAGGCAAGTCGTAGCGTAGGAGCACAACCGCGTGACCGTAAATGCGATAGGTTGTGGGTCGATGCCGGCTCCAGAAAAAGAAATATTTAATATTTTCATTTCTTCGCTCTGGTATTGATGCAATTCAGCGGCAAGTGAAGAAGAACTTAATGGAGAATAGTGTCCTAACGATAGACTCTAAGTTCCTTGTCTACCCTGCTATGTACAAGGCACAGTGTGAAAGTAAAAAAGAAAATAGATATATAGATAGAATATTTATCACTGATAACTAAACTAGTATTAATAAATGTGTATGACAAATTCTTAATGATTATGGTATTTTGTCCGCAAATTAAGTTGCCTATATTTTTAAATGACCTGTCAAACTTAAAAACAACTAGGAGTATAAACATTTCTCGATAAATGGACCTTAAGACAAAAAAATATTTTTTGAAATCATCTTCAGCTTCTGAGATTATCACGTTGAGTTTAATTTTTGTTATGCTTAATCAAATCACAATCAGCTTGACGCTGTATCCCGCAAACAGCAGGGTAGGCAGAAGGAACCCAGTGTTAACACACTCCTTTCCCGTTTTTTGCTTAATAATATTCTAAACTTAATTATTTCAAGGATGAAAAGTTACTTTATACTAAACTTAAACTGGACAAATATAGAAGCGCGTTCAGTGACTAAATCTTGGGCAGGCTTATGCTGGAAAGTCAACCTTCACTAGCTAGTGTCAAATATCTTTATTTACAGCCACCGATTCGTTACGATTTTATTATATATAAGAATAGACTTAAACCACTAAATAATTAGTAAAGCACATAATTAAAGCATACATAACATCGTTTGATATGAAAATTTCGCGAACAAGTGAATAAAGCCCGTCACCCTTGCCCATCCGAAACAAATTGTAATTTAATTAAATTGATATAGACAAAGCTATTTTTCGCTGTGAAGTTCAGCGGGACACGTAATCTGATTATTTTGATTGGTCTGCCGTTTTTAAACGGACCTTTTTGCGTTCTGTGACCTCGGTTATTGTAATCCTTTTCATTTTGGTAAATGTTCGGACAAATGCCTTTTAGATTTAATTAAATGTGAGCGAGATGTATTACAGGTGTATCGCCGCTTCGGTGGTAAAGAGAATCAGTTTGTATATTATAAAATAAAAATAAATCAGGTTCACGCTGTATCCTGCACATAGCAGGGTAGGCAGAGGGAACCTAGTGTTAAGACACTCCGTTCTCCTCTTTCTGCCAAATTCTGGAGGCATTGCTTGTTGAGTGGCACAACGCCGCGCTTAACCTCGACACCAGAGCGAAGAAATGGAAATATAAATTTAAGTAAATATTTCATCTCCTCGAGTGGGGATCGAACCCACAACCAGTAGGTTTTACAATCACATTTCGTGCCGATGCGCCACGACTGGCCTTGTATATTTTAAGTTTCGAAAATAGGAAGAGCATAAGGCAATGAATAATAAAGAGAAAAGAAACTAAATTTGTACATACTAACAATATTTTATTAAAATTTGACTTATAATTCAAAAATTATAGATAGATTATATTTGTTTTTGTTTAACTGTTCCAATATATTGTTCACATTCTCAAAGCTTTTAATATGATAAGCGACGAATTGCAATGATATCCATTTTTTCATTAAATTAATTATGTTTTAAACACATGTTTTCATTTTAATATATTATTATTATTATATTATTATTTTACTAATTAACTCAATGCTCAGTCAAGAGTATTTTGCTATAAAAAAAAACTATAAAAACAATATAAAGCAAAGCAATTTCAGATCTTCGAATATACACATAGCACATATAGATAAAAGTAGACAAACGTAGTGTCTTGACGGTTCGCGACGAAATTGCTCGTGTGGCGGTCGTAAACCCTTTATTGCACGTTGTGGGTTTATGGACTGTGGAGTGGTCTAACGAATCGCCACACGGTTAATAGGTCTTAAACTTACATTGTTATCCAAACATATAAACGATTTAGCTTTTGGTTTTCTAGTTATTTCTTAGATTGATGCAAGGATAAACTATATGAAATTTAGTAAAAATATATTTATTATATTTCTATTTTACCTTCGTCCTACAGTCCACACACATGCACATAGAGGGAATCTAGGAATCTGGTGTTAAGATACTCCGTTCCAATTAAGATACTTCCTTTATTCACTTTCCGCTGAATACCATCGCAACTTTGTGCCCCTGTCACTTATATTTTGTCACATAAAAATGTTTGTTTTAATTTTTTGTGGTTATAAGCAAAATGACTAACGCCCAATATTAATAATCTATCTCCTGCGTCAATCTTCGATTCTTTCATACCCAATCATATCCAAATCCATCCATAAAAATCCATATCCAATCTAGAGATTGAATAGATGTATGGAACAATCGAAGATTGACGCAGGAGATAGACTATTAATATTGGGCGTAAGCCTGTATTAATGAAACCGTTGTGACGCTACCACTCAGCGTCTGATTGCAAATGTGACGATTGTTGATTTGATTGATGCGAGTGAATTATTTGCATTTTCTAGCACTAGCAACAAGACACGCAGCTTTGAGATCTGCCAATTACACACAAGGTTTCGAAAAGTGTAAACCTTACCTATCCTGATACACGCATCCGGAAAAGTTTAAAAATTAGTAATCCAATGGAATTATTTTTAGACAAATCTATGTGCGATACAAAAAAAGAGCCACAAAATAAATCCTAAATTTTATAGATGTACCTATCGTAGGTACATTCATTAAATATTCATTGATCAATTAAAATAGCAAATTTCTTCTTGTATGTATGTTTGAGCATTAAATTTTAAGAGTATTCAAGGTTCTGGCTACTACAAAGTGATATAAAAGACTTTTCTATAATTTGAAAATATAGAAAAGTATATTTGAGGCTAGTCGTGGCGCAGGGGCGGTAGTAGTGTTGCCAAATTATCGATAGTTTCGCGATCGATAGTTTTAATCTAAAAAAGCCTATGCGATCGATACAACAATCGATAGTATCGATCTTATCGATACTATCGATTCTATCGATAGTTTAGAAGAATACAATACCATCGGCTAAGTGCAATACTATCGATACTATGTGTAGTATCGTATCTCCTAATCGGAAATTAATCAATACAATCGATAGTATCTATATATACAATCTATCTAGATATATATACAATAGATACTATTAAATGTCTAGGCTACAATAGTATCGATAAAATCTATAGTATCGATACCATCGATTATTTTGCACTATCGATTATATGCTAATTTACGATAGTATTGAGTATGATTCTTAAGCTTAATTACAAGATGAAATGAAAAGAACAAAATACGTTTTTATTATATTTATAATTACGTATGAATAAGCAATTAGTTACGTACTTCAACTAAGATGTTTCTAATATCATAATGATTGGTTACTACACATGAAAATAATA
>JAATLQ010008156.1:19855-37045 GCA_013421005.1 Heliconius erato x Heliconius himera | reverse complement strand
CTTCACAATAATTGATAGTATCGATACTATCGATACTGTCGATATTATCGTTTCCTAGAAATTCAATAGTATCGATACTATCGATGTCTTTCTGATTTGGAGATACGATACTATCGATAATATCGATAGTATTGAATTTGTCCGATAGTATTGTACCCTTTTGAACTATCGATAGTTTCGATACTATCTCTTTAATCGATACTATCGATTTTAATATCGATAGTCCTTCTATCGGACTACTATCGATAGAATATCGAATTCCGACCGATAGTCCACTATCGATCGGCAACACTAGGCGGTAGTATGATTACAATCCCCACGTTCGATCTCAACTCGATTAAATGAAATATTTATTTAAATTTATATTTCCATTTCTTCGCTAGTTGGGAACGGAGTGTCTTAACACTAGGTTCCCTCTGCTTACTCTGCTGTGTGTGGGATACAGCGTGAAGCTGATTTAATTTTGATTTTATTTCTATAATTTTCAGTATACATACGAGTATATGATAATTTACTACTGTTCATTACATCACCAATCACCGCCCTACTAACTTTCGCACCTTTGTAACATGTGCCTTTTATGTACACGCTTTACTTCCAAAAAACATCTTAAGTAACGAATTTCTATCAAAGTAAAATGAATCTTATTTTTTTATAAAATAGAGTTGGATGTAGAGTCCTTACATTATGTTAGAAGATTTTATTATGAACAAGGCTTTGTATTGCGATGTCATCTATTTTGTAGACGCGACTGCTCCCCAGCTGACCTGCTATAATTTGACGATGAAAATGAAAAACTTATGTTTTATTGCTTTTGTGTAGAGCTGTTTACTGAAATTTTAGGTGAAAAAAAAATAAAGGTATGAATAACTTTTAAAAATGAGAATACATTTCACTTCAGTAAAGATATATTCTTAGTGATGTTACTTTATCGCTTACTAGTTTCCGCTAAAGTATAAATAAAAATTGAGAACATATTAAATAAATACTTTTGCCGAAGGTAAATTAACTGAGGTTTTCGTGGCGTGGCCATCGACAACACTGTCTAGCTGTAACTTTTATAGTTGGAAAAAAACTATTTAAATTTGTTGAATGTGGGAGGGTAGGTCGTCGGCTCGGTCTACCCATAAATAAAGCCTAGTTTATTACTTACCGACTTATTTTCGAAACAGCACAAGTTATTCCCACAAGTGGGAATCGAACCTACAATCTTCGAAGATCCGTATTCGTATCCGAGTATTATCTAATAAACAAGATATTTTAGACAGTTAATAAACATAAAGCATAAGCATGTAAAGCATATAATATACAGCGAAAAGAAATACATTATTTCAATATTGCAACAATACAGTTTTTTAATAAATATTTTTAAAATAAATAAACATCCCTATAAGGAAACTCTTCAACAATATTTCATTAAGGCGTCAAGTTTAGAGCAAAGTTTGATAGCGAAGTTACAATTAAAACATCGAAGTTCTGTTTGTTTGTCTGCGTCTGTTATATCTCGAATCTTAAATAAACTTTGTAAGAAACACGGTACATAATGAGCCTTTTGAAAGCTGGACGCAGTTAAATGTAATTACCTCGATACAATAATCTTATGAGTTTCATGATATTTTGCTATATTATTTTAGAAATATAATGTGGGAATCCTTGGATTACAGATATTTTTTATACTTTAAGTCATTTTAGTTGCAAAATATATAAATAGCGGGGTTGGCAGAGGAAACCTAGTGTTAAAACATTCCGTTCTCCACTTTTCGCCGTATTCTGGAGACATTGCGTGTTGAGTGGTGAAACTCAACGCAGCGCTTTACTTCTATACTAGAGCGATAAAATTAAAAAACTTAATAGTTTATTTCCTCGTGTAGGAATCAAACCCAAAACCTGTCTCGTTTGCAATCACACCGTCACACGCAGGTACCTACTCCTGCGCCACGCCTAGAATATATTTTTTTATTTATAAAATTAAATATATATTAAAAAAATATATAATCTGCTGTTAATACAGAAGTACATAAAACCAGTCTGTTATATACAGAAGTACATAAAACCATTGCTATAGCTAAATCATTAACAAACGCCAGTTCTACTTATTTGGAAATTGTATAGGAAATTGTATGGGTAAATGGAAAATCGGTACATACAATAATACAATGTACAGGGTGGAGTGTCCACACCACTTTAAATGAAATCACAGTTTTAACTACTCTATAACAACCTAATACATTTTTTTTCTCAAAAATGATGTCGTTTTATAATAAAACGCCATTTGTCATGAATGACGCACGCACACATAAACCTAAAGGGAAACCGCCGCATACGCCTCATTCCGAAATCGAGTCGTAGGTTTTGGCGGCAAAGTTCAAAGTTGATTAACCTTTAGTAGTATTTTTGTAGTAGTATGTGTTTACGTTATTGGTATCTATGCGTAACTGCGTCACACGAAATAAAGGTATGGATAAACATCGTGAAATGATAAAAAAATCCTACGTCTAAAGTTGTTGAGGTATCTTGATTAATTTCTTTAAGTATGGGTTCAAAATATTTTACCCTATATGCTGTTTCAATAAAGGAAGCACTGACACTTCCGTCCTGTATATGTAGATACTGTTAAACCGAGTGTGCTAACCCTCTAACTACTTTATATGTCTCGCCATATAAAGATGCGTAAAGAAAAACAATCAAACAGAAAACAAATCTTTGCAATACCGTCCAGCGGCTAAACCGCTACGCGTTTTTTTTTCATAGGTATTGACAGATTTTTTTTTAACAATTCCATGACACCGTGCGGCAAAGATGTAACTAAACGCTGCTCTTTACCATGCGATGAATGAACCGGGTCACAAAAATAATTACAATTTAATGCGTGTGAATGTGAATTCGGATTTCACTGAAAGGATTGTTTTTTTTTCCGCTCTAGTAATAAAACGAAGCGCGGCGTGGAGTTCCGCGCCACAATGTCTCGCAAATCGGCGGCAACGGAGTGTCGGTTTCTTCTTTCAATGCTGCTATATGCATACAGCGTGAAAGTATTTCTAAAAATCACTATCAGATAGCATCTACATAAACTTAGTTGTATTAATGTAAGGGGTTTACCGTACATTATTTACTTGTTTACTTTTTTCATAGTTCTAGGTATAGTACCATAAATTCCACTGCCACTGTCGTTGTGGTTCGATACGCTCACTATCGTAAAATGCACGTTGCACGGTCTGTTTGTACATAAATTTTAAATCCACAATGTGCGGGTTTTTGGGATTAAGCGGCAAAAACATACCTACTGGTGCAATCTAATATATATGTAATATATACATATTCAGGTATAGAATGTAAATGAAACTAAATATTTATGAATTGTTTTTAGAGTTGCAATAGTTTTCTTTTTATCTCAGTCGGATTTTCACAGAGTGGTGGTTGATATTTTTATTTGCCTTTAGGTGATTTAATGTGTGTTAGAGTTGCTTAGCATATCAATTTACAATGAAATCACTACCGTGGGTCTCACTGATTTCGTAATTGAAGATCGACGGGAAGTATAACTTATTTATAAAAATTCACGAACTTAAATTTGGGTATATGCTCTAATTTTGTTTAAAGTTAACTATAAATATAGGTTATAGTTTTTTAATTAGTTTCTTTAATTAGATCAGCTTTACGCTGTATCCCGCACACAGCCGTATAGGCAGAGGGAACCTAGTGTTAAGATACTCCGTCCCCGATTATTTTATAATTATTCACTTTTCGATTTTTTTCGTTTATTTGTATTGAAAATTTTCACTTCGCGCCAAATTTCATAACTATAAGTCCACGGGAAGTATCGTGTAGATTTTGATTACGCGGCGATTTCTCACAAAATGCAGCAAAATTTTTGCATAAATGGTCATTTATCTTATGATTGCATTAACTTAGAAGCTTGATTTTTTTCTATGCTTCAAGCTACTATAGACCTGAAATTTATGTGAAATTATATAAATTTCAACTTAATATCTCTAAGCAATCACGATATAAATGGTCTTGACAGACTGACAACAAAGTCATCCTATAAGGCTTCTGTTCTGTTCAACGAAATAATATACTACTTCACCTAAATACTCAAATAGTAAAATTATACTGGGTATGAAAGTCAGCGAAATAATTTCTTTCATTTGTATAGCAGAGATGAGCTTTACAGATCAGCACAACTATCATTTGTACGGTTTTCCTCCTTATTCTTGGCGCATCTCTGGCTTCATCTATTGCTTGTAATGGTAACTGTGGGTTTGTAGATTTTCGTACGACACTTACTTTTCAAATAAGAACATAGACATGTTCTTGGATAGACACAGAGGTGTCTGGTAGTAAAGCCGTTGAAAAAACTCCAAGCTACAACTTGCCTAAAGCTCTTTGCCTTTTGCCTTGCTGTAGGCTGGTAAAAAGACTTCCTTCCATTTTTTTTTTCATTGTAAACCTTTGTATACAATATACGAGTTGTTGGCAGCCATATCAAACAAATCAAAGAATAATCGTATTATATAATGCTTAATTTCAGATTTCCGATCTAGCCTAGATCTTCCTAGCACATTATGTTGCTTTGTAAGATCAATTTCACGCATATTTTTAATGTGATATACTATTACTATAACATGATATACTATACTTGGACATTACACATAGTTTTTCTCTGCTGACTACAATTTTACGTCGTTTTACAACGTATGTTTCTACAGGCGATATTTTGTTGTATTATATATCTTTATTTAGTTCTATTATCTGAACTGACTCTATGATTTGTATTTTTTGTAGAAACAAATATATCAATAGTACCTTTCTGAACTGATACTCTACATTAGGAAAAACATTTGGAATGTATGTTCTCTGACTGCACGTAATCAGGTTGACTGTTGCAGTGTGGTACTATGGTAAGATTTACTGCAGAAGTTGAAAGTTCAGGTGATTTGCTTTTTATTTCTAGATGTTGCAATGATGTATCATCAATCTTTACATCATGCGCCTTGGTCATCATTCTGTGTCAATAGTTTTTAATCTTCTTCGTCAAGTCGTCAAGTAATTTGTCGTCATAGTAATTATTAAATATCATTAAAATATTTCGAATTCCATCTTCCTTGAGTTCAAAAATTCCACGTCCCTTTCAAAATATAGTATGAAAAAATAAAAATAAATAATTGAGGGTAATAATGAATTTTTTTTGCAACAAAATTTATATGCAAAATAGCTCCTTCATAGACCATAGGGACAATGTTGTCCCTTTTGGTTTACGACGACTTATACAAGTAGAAAGCATAAAAAAATGTATTTTAAGTGTACAAACTTAATAAATACTTACTACTGAATCAATATTTTAGAAAATAAAACCTTAAACGTCACTTTTACTCCTTGAAATCCGTTTCTAAAGTATTGGTATTCCGCGCGGAGCAAACAACCACTTTTTAATGCTAATAAGTTCAAGTATGATGATTGGATAGGTAATTAAATATAATCAAATAATAAAAAGATACTTCTAGAAACTAATTGCCAAAAAATAACATATATCTGTTTCTTTTTTCCTGACTACCTTCAATTTTATCCTCTGGGACAAATGTGTCCCCGTAGTCGTGAAAGGGTTAAAAACCTATGTATCATTTTGAAAGAAATCTATCTAATGGTATCCCACACAGAATCTCTCTTTCTCTTTATTTCATCCCACATTTACTTGTACATACGGACATACGTACGGACGGACAAACATACGGCTATGACGGCTTTAGGCTACGGAAGTGTAATAAAAGAATCTTTAGAATTATTTGACACAAAATAATAAATCTTCCAAGATTCCAGATCCTACATCTTCATGTAGCGTGAAATTTCGCGTCCCATACCTAATGGACGATGGTGTGCTATTAAATTCTAAACGGGATTGATGGGTTCTCCAATGTTCTCATAAATTTTACTACTTGCGACCCTACGGGCAATGACCGGTTCAATTGCGACATTTTACTTAATGGTAGTGGGTTTTTAAATAAAAATTAATAGGTGTATTGACGTCGTTGCAGTGGTTGTGGATTCGAAGATTACTTGAGAAGTTATTTATATTAATAAAGTAGAAGGCTTCGCCCACTCGCTTAGCTGTCTGTAATTAAAAAATATTAAATTAATTGAAAGAAAGAGCACTTCGCGACAGTGCATCCTCATACACAATATATTTTTTTATCTTTATACTGTATCCCGAATATAAGAGGCTAGACAAAGAACCGAGTGGTGGAACTGAACGAGGGAAGAAAAATATTAAAAAATAATCCATTCTCTCGAGTGGAATTGAACCCACAGCTGCCAAGTACGGTCACACGTTGTGCCACTGCGTCATTACGGCCTTTTCATTTCATTGCTATTTATATTATTCAAATTCAAAACATTCTTTATCCATATAGACTGTTGTAGGTACTTTTGAATTATCGAATAAACATACAGAACACACAGAAAAAAGTTACCACTACCGATATTAAAAGGTTTTACTTTTATTACATACAGATAAAAACTGCACTTATGCATTTTACTATTACTACTTTTTAGAAATATCTTTAAAAACGAGCAGAAAGTAAAGAATAGACTCGTATATCACTATGTCTTTTTCTTGCTTCACGCTGTATCCCGCACGTAGCAGGGACAGCTATATCTTCTGGATGTATTCTCAAATATATAAAAAAAGTATATATTTACAGGATATGCAGTTGGATAGGCACTCCGTTTTCCGTTCTTCATTCTATATTTATATATTACAAAATAAACAAATAAGCACCTAATAAATATATTTTTTAGCAGGAATTAAATCAAAATATATAAAAACACCCCATAAGAAACCCCCTTCAGAAGAACCTTTTATTTAAAACAAGTATTGGAATCGTTATAACACAATACTACGTGTAATCGATGCGTTAGGAGTTGTGTAATATGCCTACCTTGAAACAAGGGCCGCTAAAGGCATCTATGGCCATTAAAATTACGATTGCCAAATATATTTTTTATCAATTTTAAAGTTGTTTAAGTAAAAATCAAATTATATCTTAAAACGTATATTGTGTTTTATTATTTACTTACCCATGTAGGATCAAATTTAAATAAGAGCGTTATAGTTTATAAAATTTGCAATTTTTACTCGTTGCAAAAAGTAATTTTCAAAGCTGGAATATAATTATATGTTTGCTTTATACATATAATTATACTTTATATATACTATACATATAATTTTTAATTAAGGCTTATTAGGTACGTATAGAGATATATAGCAAATAATTTTCATATGAAGAACCTTACTGCTTAATAAAATTGTTCTAAATTAAAATAAATGTAGTATTTTATTACAAATATATATATTTAATTTTCCCGCTACAGTAGAAAGCGCAGCATTGAATTCCATCACTCGACAGTCAATGTCCCAAAAATTTGGCGGAAAGTATGGAATCGAATGTCTTAACACTAACTTGTCTTCAGTTTACAATGTTATATGCGGGAAAAAGCGTGAAACTGAAAAAAATACCTAATTACAATATTTTTGGCAAGTAACACGCAAATTTCCTAGCCTCTCCCCGATAAAGACGCTGAAGGCAGCAAGATCAAAGGTTGCTAGGTCACCAAACATTTGAGAATAGACACTCAAACTTCTCTTATTTCGTAACCTTATATGACGATATTAATTTATATCTGGATGACGGATCTCGTTTCTATTTGATATTGTAGAAATGTTCTGAAGGATGTTTGTTTTGAAGTATTTTATGCAATTAAAGTCTAAATTGTAGATTTATATTTGATGTCAAGTATCTTACCTATCATAAATATCAATTTATATATGTATATGAAATATATTTAATTTAAATAAAGTATAATAAAATTATTTAATAACAAATTTTCTTTCCTAATTTGTAATATCAATCAGTATAAAAAAATTGTTAAAATACTAAAAGATTGTACACCATACCTAAAGTGATCGAAGGTCGACCTCAGTGGCGTGTCTATGGGAAAGCCGATGTCCAGCACTGGACAAAGACAGGCTTATGAAGATGATTGAAAAATTCTACGTACCTATTCTTAAATAAAATGCAATAAAAACAAAATTGGCAAATCACAAACGTCTAAACCACACTTCAGACCGACTAAGCCCGGATTAAATAATGCTTTACGGTACAAACAATAGAATTTAGATTAAGTTGTCGATATAATAATAGTTTTGTTTACGACAACTTGGTTAAAGTTTAATTGAATCGGGGTAAGTGTTGGGTCGGGAAGCGAACCGAAACTTGATGGAGATTTAACTATTGTGTTATAGGTTGACACTTAGATGAGCGATAGTGAAGGAAATGGCACGAGTTGTTTTTTAGCATTACGCCACGTGAGATCAAATCTTAATAAATAAAAATATTTAATTTTTATACCTCCTCTTCCTCCTTCACTTTTAAAATATTAGTATAAAAGTACATGTTTTGAATCATTTTATTTTTTAAGCCAAATGAGAAAGACAAAGGGGCACAAGCGTGCAAGTGTAAGCAAAATAAGATGTCCGAGTCCCCCTCAAAGAAATGATACATATAACATTTTCTTTTTCTCGCTCTGGTAACGAGGCAAAGCATGATATTGAGATCCACCACTCAGTGTGTCTTAACAATAGTTTTCTAGGTCCAGGTTCGCTGTATTCTGCCACAACGGCAGATCTTTCCTGCTATATGAATCTAAAAATAATATAATAAATTGTTAACTAAACGTATGACTTCTCACTATCATTACAGCAATATTCAAACAGCCTTTGCCGTTCACACTCACCAATTAAAATATAATAAGCCTCCTACATCATTATAAACTGTTACCATTAACCTTATAAACAAAACACATTTCACAAAACATAAGACATTCTAAATAAAATGAACACGTACCACTTCTACGACAACAACATCTAAGAGCATAGAAAGTAACGTCCCCAATTCGATTATCACTTCCTTACTCGCCCTCAGGGACGCTGGAGTTGAATTGCTTTATTGCGTCCTCGTAATTTTTGCTGTTTGTTCAGTCACACGAATATATTACCATTAAGAGGGTTTCGATGTACTTCGTTGTTTACAGTGACCATTGTTGATGAGAGTTCAAATAATTAACTTATTTTCAAAATTGTAGTGTAAGGTTTGTAGGGAACGGAGTGTCTTGACACTAGGTTCCTTTTGCGTACTCTGCTGTGTGCGGGATACAGCATGAAGCTGTTTTTTTATAGTGTAAGTTTCATTATTTATTTGTTAAGTTTGTTAACTTTGGTATAGATTTTCGGTAGTATGGCTGTTACACTTTCTCTTATTACCGAATATTATTTTTGCCTTGAGCTTAATATGAATGGATAAGTTAAGTCAAGACAGAATAAGCTATTCCTTTAGATATTCCTTTTCTCGACAACACACTGACGCTATTCTTATTTATTTATCCATAATATACAAATAAATAATAAAAATATTAAATTTGAGCTAAAACTATATACGGATTAACATTTAAATTCAAAAATTCTTATTATACTTACTATAAAAAAACAAGAACGTCTTTAAAATTATCCACAGTGCAGAATCTGAAATTCATGCATTAGTTTTTGAACTTATGCATATTCCGTTAACTCCTTGCAAATGAGTTTTCCGTATAGAAAATTCAAATAAAAATATCTTAACACTACGGAACGGGGAAAGAATAACGCAAGATTAAACTGCAAAGAAACTTGGAATGTGGAATTGCAGGGGCGACTGCGAGACAACTGTTTTACTAACTTTCAGCAGATCTCACAGTTTTAGTAAAGTTCCTATCTTTTTTCCTAGAATGTACTCTTGATGTCTCTTATTTCTGGAATAATTATTCTGGAAATTATAGTAATTGCCGCAAAATGAAAATGAATGAACGTGAATGTAAATTGTAAACGCCATAATTTTGCGCTTAGATTTGTCTGGAACCAGTCTGGTTAAAAAATAAAAAGTTAAAAACAATAGAAATTTTATAAGAAAAACTTATTGTAGAAGTTATTTGTCACTCAATTTGAAAAGAGGCAGTCTTATTTAAGGCACATTAACAGAAGATTAGCATTGGTGCAGGAGCACAAGTGTGAGACTGTAATGCAATAGTTGTGGGTTCGATCCCCACTCGGAATTAATATTTATAAATATTTTCTTTCTTCGCTCTGGTACCAATGCAAAAGCCCGGCAATGAGTTCTGGCACTCAACACGCAATGTCTCGAAAACTTGGGCGGAAAATGGGAAACGGAGTATCTTAACACTAGGTTCCTTTTGCCTACTCTTACTATATGCGGGATAAAGCGTGAATCTGATTTCTAGTACGATTAGGTACACCATCAAGTGAAGAACAATTTCATCGAACTATTAGCATCTTAATGCTATAATAACATGCAAATTGCGCCCGATCGAAAATCAAGACGCTCTCCTCTCTCAATGATGGTTAAAACAGGTTTAAACCGGTTTGTGCCACCCTAAACCGGATTACACCGCATCAAGGCGGAGATGTTCATTTATTATGTAAATACGCGACAAATTAAGCCCAATGGGTGTTTCATTTGACAAACGTGAGCCGTTAAATGTAGCTCTGTATTTATGTTATCGATTAAGTAAACATTTTTGTTTTGATAACATTTATTTACAACGTTGATGTACATAATATGGGGTAGAAGCGACGGTAGGGCAAAAGTGTTAATAATTTGATTTATTTAGCTTCACGCTTTATACCTTTTAACAAAGTAGGCATAGGAAACCTTATTGAAGGTCCCCTATGCCTTCGTACTTTAGAAAATTGGGAGTGACTGAAATTGTTCAGTCACTTTCAATTTTTTAAACATTGCGTATCGAGTGTCGTATATCGTATCGGAACTAAACGCCAAATTTCATGTAAATGAACCAATATTTTATAAAATATAACTCATATTTTAATGTTTATTCACCTAATATTAATAATGAGACTTAGCTTCTTATTGAATTCAGATAAAGTATATTTTGCACACTGTATTCAGCATAATGTGGCAGAGAAGGCAGAGGGAACCTTGTGTTATGACACTCCGTTGTCCAATTTCCATCGAAATCGCAGATCTCAGAAATCACGTTATTTCTGCATTATTAGTAACATAAGAATACAACTCTAGAACTGTTATGTTTTTATGGTTTTGCCACGCGCTGTGTCCAAATTGAATGAAATGAATTTTCATACACTTAATGCCTTGACTTTACTGCCTTGTCCCGGTTTTACTTGCATATGGAAATTGATATATTACATATACTCTATAAAATCCCAGAAAGAAGAATATTAAGACACTTCTGTTTCCCACTTTCCACCGATTCCTGGAGGCATTGAGAGGTGGAACTCAACGGCGCGTTTTTTTCTCGTCGCCAGAACGAACTAACGTCATCGAACGAACGAAAATTAAAAAAATATTACTTTTATTTCGATTGGAAATCGAACGCATAACCTGTCGCGTATACAGTCGCAGTCGTTTGACATAGCATATTTACAACTTGAAGCAGAAATTTGATATATCATAATATATAAATAATTCCCTATATTAGAAATTTATATATCACGTTTAAATATATATATTATACCCGACATTAGATCTAGCCTGCGTAACTTTGTCTCAATTCTGGTCCATCCTTAGGCGATGAAAGATTTTAAACGCTGACACACTCTATTATAAAGTTACTTCCTGCAAATATGCTATCAAGCTTGTCATGTGCTTCCACGATTTAAAGTCAATACGTAACTTTAGACTTCACTTAACATAGTTAGTGGACGATGAAGACTTACTCTAGAGTATTTTGATGATAGTAATATCAGAGGGGATGCATATTTGGTAAACTATAAGGTGACCAGGAAGCTGGGTTCCATTGTTAGCCTGATAGTTTGTTTGGGTATTGTTGTTTGAGTACATTACAACTGATTTACATGGTTTTTTTTCTTTTTAGTTAAAACAATTTTTGTTTTTACCTTAAAGCCTTATACCTTAAAGAAGTAACAAGCACTACAAGGACCGTAAAAAAATTGCTTTGTTAGATAACAAATATATCTTTCAGTGTGGCAACCAGCAATGATCTATACTTATTTAGAAAATGTATAAAAATTTGAACGTAGCGACACTCGAACCCGCGCTTCATTCCAGTCCCGCTACGTTCAAATTTTTAAACGATTTCTAAATATGTATTTTTCTGTCCAAAGTGTGGAATAACACTTTAAAGTTGTTAAAAACAGGAATGATCTGTCAGATAAGGCAATTTTACGAATTGTGAGTCTCATTTGTGGGAATAAGCGAAGTCAAAAGTGTATCTAACCTAACCAAAAGCTAATATTATGCTAAATTTAAAAGACATTGACGACGATAGCCGTTCTTTCTCCTACACAGCCGATACAGACTATAGAAACGATCGACTTTAACATTTTTAAATATTATTTTTATTACTCATATCTTAAGTAATAAACTGAAAATTTTCCAAATATTTATTTAATATTTTGTTATTATTTCAAACTTTAATTCATTTACATGTTTTCTTGTGAAAGTGAATGCATATCATTCACTTTCACAAAGCGAAAAGCGAATAGCGAAAGCAGAATATATAAGATAGTCGATAAAAGAAATATTAATTTCCTTAATCTAAATTAATAAATAAATTCTAATTAATTATATTAGCTGCGCAATATCAATTTCAGATATTAATAAAATTTTGTGTGAGTAACATATATTTCTTTGAAAATTCTGAGTTCTTTTATAGTTGCTCTTCTTTGTTTTTATAAAAAAACAATACCAATTTTATATAAAGCATATCCTAATCTCACAAATTAATTTTATAATGAAATATATATTACTTCACATAGTAAAACAACCTGGATCAAATCGCAATATAGTTTCAATTACGCGTGTAGACTACACATCCTGACTACTTTCTATCCAATTAGGATTAGTGGCGCAACGTCAGTTACAGCGATTTTATGTGTACCTTTATATATAACGATTTTACGTTTACTTTTATACACAACTGTATGTTTATTTTGAAAACGTAACAATTTATATAGTATTACAAATTATATTTTGCTTATTTAGAAATATTATTTTTGTTTACTTAAAAACACCTCTTGTAGATTATCTGAGTAGTTTGACGAATTTGACGGGTAAAACACATAAGATAAGCTTTAAATATAAAATATATGTATATATAAATTAAATAAATTAAACTTCACAAATCACAAATTTCTAACTAAAAGTACAGTCGAAAATAATACTATATCAATTAGTCACATCTTATCATCAGATATTTTTTTTCTGTTTTTAGCTTTCATATCCCAAGAGATGTAGCCAGAGACAACGGAAAAACTTGAAACAAACGCTACGACCACTGCCTACATTTTTCACCTTCATATATGCTCTCTAGCTAGAGGGTGCTCATACTTCCTACCTGACCTTTCTCCGGTAATCTCGAAAATAAACTGTACAATGTACTTTACATTAAACTAGTATAATAGTAAATAGTTTTTAAATAATCCCGCTTGTAAACGCACCGTACCTCTAATGGATCCGATCAAGGAATAATGCTATGTATTAGTGGGGAGCTTTTTGAAAGGTGTCCGTGATTGGTTTTTAATTATTTATAAGAAGCGGTGCGTGTTAGCTTTTAGGAAGCTCCTGTATTTTTCTTTAATTACTCTATTAATTGGATTTCGGATTATACAACGTGTTAAACTGAAAAATGGAGCTTCTGAATCTTTACAACAATTAGTTCCCAGATTTTCCTTGAAACAGTTGTTATTATTTGAGATTTTCTTGTTTGCGGTTAATGTCATGAAATTAATTTATAAAATATATTAGATGCTAAATGCATTTTCAAATTAGTTCTATTTTATAGAATAATAAATGTTCCAATGAATGAATGAATGAATGGATGGATGAAGAGGATATAGGGCATATTAACACGTTAATAGTTTGGTTTGATCAAACAAAACGAAGTATTAATATCTTCAACGTTAAATTTGAGTTGATGTCAGAACAACAGTGGACAGAGTGAAATCTTTACACTCTTGCCCTTGTCATTGCGAAATCAGGCCATCAAAAAAATCTTTAGACAGTCATTTTTGATTGTCCATATTATTTTAGACTTAGAGTTTAGACTTAAATAAGACACTTTAATAAACTAGTTTTACCTCCAATAAAATTAAATAGGTAAAAGCTATTCTTTTTGTATGACACTAAATGCGGAAAGTAACTCTAACCACAGGTACAGTGGGTTACAATAAAACGATTAACGGAATCTAATATAGCACATAACCTTCCTAGTTAAATGGATCCAACACAAAAATATTTTCCCCAATCTGAACCAGTAGTTCCTGAGATTAGCGAGTTCAACGCAACGAATAATTCAGTTTTATATTATTACTATACATAGATTGAAATCAATAATTAAAATAAATTGAGGCCAGTCGTGGCGCAGCGGCACGAAGTGTGACTGTAAAACCGACTGATTGTGGGTTCGTTCCCCACTCGATGAGATGAAATATTTACCTAAATTTATATTGGCGGCGGTGACTTCTGCCACTCAACACGCAATACCTCCAGAATTTGGCAGAAAGTGGGCAACGGAGTGTCTTAACACTAGGTTCCCTCTGCCTACCTCGCTGTGAGCGGGACACAGCGTGAAGCTGATTATTGAAAATATATTTATTATAGAATATTGAAACTATATATAATATTGTAATAGTATTGTAATTTGACGGATAATCTGGATTTCCAATTTAGCAACCCAATTAATTGGGGCGATGCACAATGTACAATGTACATGCAAATCAATATGAAACACGGTGTGTATAGAAATGACATGCCAACGATAACGTTTGTGTTGCCAATAGAAATGTTTATACAAGAGTCTCGTGGAACGCTGTGTTGGTCTACTATAATATTTTATATTTTAGTTTTAGTGTACAAAATTTATAATTTTATTATTATATATTCTTTTTTAATTTTATTGTTAAATAAGATAATTTCAGCAGAAACGTATAGGTTTTATAAATATTTTTTTTTTTTTAGAGTTTTGTAACTATAATATTTGGATAGAATAGGTCACTTTACTTACGAAATAAACTTGATCCGAATAAAGATTGAACTCATGAACTCCAGCAATCTAAATCACTCGATACTCGAAAACATTTTTTTTTTCAGACTTTCTACTTTTCGCCACTTTTTGAAGGCATTGCGTATTGAGTAGCGGTACTTACCGCTGCAGATTTGCCACGATTCCAGAACGAAAAATGAAAATATTAAATATTTCATTTTCTTGAGTGGAAATCGAACCCTCAATCTGTCACGTTTATACACTGAAGCCTGAAAAAAATATTATAAATTATAAATTAAATAACGAAATTAAATGACGAAGTTATCGAGATAACTTCTACAACTATAAGCAATTTTCTCCAAAAAAAGGTGAACCATAACAGACGAAATCAATCATCGTCGCAAGTCGACGAGCCGAGATAAAAATCGAGCTATTCGAGTGTTCTCCAATAGTTTTATTCATTTCAGTAGATTTCACGGGTGATCACATCGCAAATTGCGCTTCCCGGCGCTCCCCGGAACCGAGTGCTCTGCCATCTGTTGGCAAAATAATGACTTCGTCTGGCATCCCTCTCTTTTTACGTGTATGGGTAAAGGAAATTATGGGTTTTCTGTTAGGAAGTTATCAGATAGTTTTAATATTATGAAGATAGTATAGGATTTTGTAATTGTTATAAATTAAAATTAAACTTCTAGCCAATTTTGTTGGATATTGAGTGTATTTTTCAGTGTTTCAATTTGCGTGTAAAACATAAAAAAAATTGTAGAAAAAGTTTTTATTATTTACATAGTATTGTAAAATCAGTAATAGTAATTATTGAAAGTTCTAATAAAAGTTGCTTCGTTGTCTTTTAAAGAGTTTTACTTCTTACTTACTTACTTACGAGATATATAAGCTAATACTAAATAAAAAATAATTTTTGAACGTGTTTTTTTAAATATAAAACCAAGATTAATATGTATGAGAAATCTGTCGACAATGGTATTATACAAAAAAACAAACATAATTGTTCTTCCAAATATTTTTATTTTTTTTTATCATTACTTTAAGCAAAGTGAGCAACTTTTAATGATAATTTTATTAATATAGTCACAGCCATAGATAGGAAATTCAAATATATCAAAAGATTGTTGAGATGTTCGAAAATTTCCTTAAAATGAGCATAAAAGGAAGGAAAGCCGCCGATAATGAAACTATTTATCTCCGGCACTCCCTTCCGTGAATACCGGTCCACCCGATCAGTTGAGAAATAACCCTAAATGTATATCATTAATATACAAGAACCAACATACTTCTATTATATGTATAGCTTTCACTTTCTTACAAATCGGTATAACGTTCGTAATACTATTATTTTCTTTTTATATTAACTATAAGATAAATAAATAACTTATTTCTTTGTATTACACACAAGAGTTAGAATTAATATTATTGTTAGAGACGAATCGTAGCGTAGTGTGACAGTGTCTCACAGTAGAGCAATGGTTGTGGGTTCAATATTAACTCAAGAGAATTGTAATATTTCAATTTTCCCTTTTTTTAATTTTCTTCACTTAATATGTAATGTCTTAGTTTGGGTGGGTGGAATTGGGAAATGGAGTGTCACACTAGGTTCCTTGCTATGCCGGAAAAAGCGTAAAGCTGTTCTTTTTTACTACATTATCTTTTATAACATTGTTTTACATAAATGTTCTACCTATTAATTTTATGTACAGAAAAATTTAAATATATAGATGATTGATAGCAAGCATCAGCATAATCAAGAATGATTATGATCATTCTTGATTATGCTGATGCTTGCTATCTCGATATTAGAGATGAGCATTTAAATAGGCTTGAGCGACTTCAAAATCTTTGTATACGCTTTATATTTGGACTCCGCAAATATGACCACATATCCGACTTTCGCAAAAAGCTCAAGTGGCTTCCTATTAGACTTCGCAGGAATACCCATATATTACATCTTCTATACTGTGTGCTGTTTAATCCTTCAACTCCTCCTTACCTAAAAGAACGATTTGAGTTTTTAGGTAACTCACACGCTCGTTCCCTCCGATCTCAAGAAAATCTTATCCTCAAAATTCCCTCTCATTCCTCTTCTTA
>JAATLQ010008156.1:0-19755 GCA_013421005.1 Heliconius erato x Heliconius himera | reverse complement strand
TAAATCTCTGCTAAAAGCACACTACTTGGCTCTTTAATCTTCTTTTATACTTATAATAATAATTCGATGTATTAGGACATATTTAAGCTGTTATATCCTTCCTTAGCCAACTAACGTGAACGTATTTATATTTATCTGTAAATATTCGAAACTATATTTTATGATTATGAATTATTGTATACAATATAATATTAGTATATGTGTACTATTGCGTATGTATGTATGTATGTATGTATGTATGTATGTATGTATGTATGTTTGTATGTATGTATGCATGTAAGTATGTATTTATGTATGTATGAATATACAAAGCAAGTACACCGCCTACCGATTTACATACTCCTACACCTAAGGGTTGCCTGGCAGAGTTCGCTTATAGCGATAAGGCCGCCTGCTGTGCATTTTCTTATGTAAATTATTTCTCTTTTACTTCTCTTTATTTTGTGGTGTACAATAAAGTATTTTTATTATTATTATTATTATTATTATTTGTGGTGAATCTAGAATCTCACTAAATTATGCTAAATAAATCACTAGTGTTCTTTATATAAAATACTTTGCATATATAAAAACAGTAAAATAGTGTACTTTAAATATAGAAAATTATTAAGTATTTTTGTTAAGATTAAATTAAATAAATATTAAAAAGTATATCCACATAATTGACATCATTACAAATGACTTGTACAGGTAACCCAATAAGTACATTACAACAACAAACTTTCTAAACACGTCAAAATGTCAAATTGACGTGTAATTAACTCGTTGGTAATCCCGATGAGGCGGAAGATCGAATACTTTGATGTTTTGGGTCAGGAATCAGGTCAGTTTATGTCACGGAGGGTAAACTCTACGCATGGTAAACTTAAATGACATTTAAGTTATGAAGTTTCATGGATGTTTTCTTCATAAATTCTGTATCCCGCATGAGGCAGAGTACTCAGAAGGAGTCTAGGATTAAGATACGGCGCTCTCCACTTTCCGACGATTTTTTTGCATTGCGTGTTGAGTGGCGTAACTTACTCGTTGTGCTTTGCCTCGAAATCGGAGCAAAGAAAAGAAAATATTAAATATTTCATTTCTTGGAGTTGAAATCGAAGCCAGCAATAACTGGTTACGTATACAGTCGCACCCTACGCCACGTATACATAACTATCTAAACTAAAATCACTTTTTAATAAGGACTTCATAATGAAAACTTCAGAACATCCAAGTAAATCATACAGTTACATGTTACTTGTTTTATTAAATCTTTTATATACAGTTAGACGACGTTATAATTTCCAATTGTCTTTAGTACCGTGTCTTTTTATTAAAAGCCTTTACGCTATTCTAAATTAAACATTTCCCCACCATAAATTCTGATAACCACAAATTCGATTCACAAAACCAGCTAGTGCCACCTATTTTTCTTTTAAAACATAAAAAAATTACATCATAATAGGAACCCTCGTCATTTAGGAAAAACCTTAGTCATTTCCGCAACGTCCCGTTAGAGGTCATTGAACCGTATCACCGGGAAAAATTCACGGACGACCCTTGTAATTAGTGACAATCAAAGGAATTTACAGCTTCTTTTACAATTTCAACGAGAAAAAGTTCCGCCGATTTGGTGCCAGTAGAGTGATTACTTGTCTTTGGGTATTAGCGACGTTTCGGCTTATGTAACGAGCTGACCAAATTTATGGCAAAAATAGTTTTTTTTTCTCGTTGCATGTAAATTTCAGGGTTAAGAAAGGAGAATTGAGACATTACTCTATTCTCTCCATGTTTCCATTTTGAAATTAATTTAAGACTACAATTAAATATAAAACTTTTTGGGTTAAAACTATATCTTGTGCGCTCACCCATATGAAACTTATGCTCGATTAGCATAAGTTTCATATGAGATTATTATCCTTTATATTTGAAAAAGAGAAACAAAAAATATTTTAAAAATAGTTATTATTGAAATATTAATAAGAACAATATTGAGACCAGTCGCAAAGGCATAAAGTGTGACTGTAAAATCGGCTGGTTGTAGGTTCGATCTCCACTCGAGGAAGTGAAATATTTATTTACATTTATATTTTCATTTCTTCGCTCTGGTATTGAGGCAAATCACGGCGTTGAATTCCGCCACTCAGCACGTAATGCCTCTAGAATTTGGCGGAAAATGGGGAACGGAGTGTCTTAACACTAGGTTCCTTCTGCCTACCCTGCTGTGTGCGGGATACAGCGTGAAGCTGATTTTATTTTATTTGAATTTAATAAAAACAAAACAAATTTAAATGATATTCGTTTAAGTTAAGCTAAAATTGTTAGAATTGAATAATATTTGAGTGTGATGACCTATTTAGGCTTCCAAGCACGTGTGCTTAATTTAGTAAGTGTATTTAGTGTGTTTTGTACGTTCGTACGTTTGAAGTTCTCTAAAACTAAAAGTAATATCGAGATGGTTCTTTTTAATTTATATTAGATATACTTCAACTTAGGAAACGGTACAAGATTCATTAAAATCGCTTTGCTTTAGGAATTTCAGAGATATGGGGAAATTGAGAAAACATAGATATGTAAAAAAAGTTTTTTTTTCTTATAGATATGTAAATATTAGAACCTACATTTTTCTTTTTGTGTTCACTGGCTGTTTTGGTTTTTTGTACCAATTTGAAGTCAGTTTAACTTTTGTTTTATATTGAACTTAATCTATTTTATTCATTTTTATGTGTAGGAGTACAAGTGTGTGCACAGTAGCGAATTCTGCTCTTAAATGTATATTTCTATGCGAACAGGTTTTGATTGCGTTTAAATGTTTGTTTGATTGAATACGCTAATATCAGAAACTACTAGTTTCAATTAAAGAAATCTTTTTGTGTTCGTTAGTCAATTCATCGAACTGTGTGCGGGATACAGCGTGAAGCTGTGATGTAGTATAATTCTCAAATAATAATTATTTTCATTGTGATAAAGACGCCGGTATTGCTAGTTAATAATAAATAAATTAAAATAACAAACTAAGTATCATATTTAATTAAGTAGACATGGAGTGGCTATTAATTTGTTTACAAAATGGTCTTATCTTTCTATTAAGATTAATTATACGTATACTTGTTTATTTTAAGAATAAAAAATATATATACTTTTTTTACGTCAAATTCACAATATTCTTTATTCAAATAGATTATTGGAAATATTTTAAGCTGTTGAAAGTTGTTATAACCTAAAGCTATCATCTCCCCAGTAGATAGTTCTATTGAAAAGATCCGACACGAAGCTCCATAGTTGCTTTATTCAATAAAAAAGTTGCTATTTTATGATTTAATACATTTTTTTCTTTTCTTCACACAAAACGGCAAAGATATAGAAATAAGAACGACTTTATTACAAAATAATAATGAAGCCGAATAATTGGAGATCATTGTGGCACAGTGGCACAGCGTATGACGGTTACCGCGACGGTTGTGAGAATCATTCAAGATTATAAATTATTTACTATTTTCATTTCCTCGCTCTGGTAACAAGATAAAGCGTGGCGTTGACTCCCACCACTCAGCAGGTTCCGCTACGTTAAAATTTTTATACGTTTTCTAAATAAAATAAAAAGTATTTTTCTTTCCTAAGTATGGAATAAGACTTTAAAAATGTTAAAAAATCTGTAAATTTTGTTGGTTAACTTAAATATCTTAAGACTAGGTTCCTTCTTCCTACCTTGCTATAGGTGAGCGAAAAGCTAAAATAATAATAGAAATTATGAACAAAAATGTAATTCCTTTTGTACCTAATATCAACCGAGTAACTCTCCAGTGTCCAGTAGAACGGGTAATTTCGAGAGGCAAACACTTTACTGGGTGGTCCGCATTAAATTGTCATTAAGCAAAAGCTGGGTATCGCCAGGAATTATTTAATTAGGTATCACCTGTTACACAGATTGAGATATATCGTTCTTACCTTCCTTTGTAAATAGGTTAACCTGAGCTTTTTATAGTTATTGGAATGTTAAGGATATTACTTTCGGTTAGTTTCAGATACAATATCTATTGTTTTTTAAGAATTGTAATTATTATGTGAAAGTTTTTTTTAATTAACAATTTTTTATTCTAATATAAAAAAATAATTACAATATATAATACAATATATAATACAAACTTAAAAATAGAGTATGAATTGGATATACTACGAGTACTAGGGCTAGAGGCTTATATAATTTGAGAAATTTAGATAATACGATAAATAAAATGTGAAATTATAAATTTCATAAATTACTGTATACCTAACGTTTTATAATATTATGGTACATATTTACGAATTTTTTATGTAGATTTTCTTTGTATATTTTAATTATATGTACCTTTGTCAGCTACGAACAAAATAAACTGTTATAACATTATGTTTTTTAATTATTTTCAACTTCACGCTGTATCACGTGTGTCTTAAGCACTCCATTCCCCACTTCAGGCCAGATTTTTGAAGCATTTCGTGTTATGTATGGTACCAGAGGGAGAAAACGAAAATATTACACATTTCACGGCCCCACGAGGGAAGCGAACTTACAACCGTCACGTTTACAGTCCCACACTTGTACCCCTGCACTACGATGGCAACTATGCTCCCTCTATAAATATACTGCTTTTAGCAAAGCATAAAAAAATACAAAGTTATAAATAAACGAAAATATAGAAAATTCACATTTTGATTCGTCAAGGAAAATATTTCAATTTTAAAAATCAACATATTTCATTGAATATTTGACTTTGACGTGAAAACCACAAATAAAAGAACTATTTAAAATATAACCTCCCTACAAATACTACATTCTAAAATACGAAATACAGGTTGTATTTTCTTCGATACAAACTTATTTCGCTAAACATTTAAAAAAGGACTAAAATTCCAGGTCACTTATGCAGAAGTTCATTGGAAGCATGTGAACGCTTCCAATGAAAATGCCTTCTTTGAAAATGTTTCCTTGCAAAACATCACGAACGGCGCGCCATTTTAAAACTTCAAGTTATGATTGAAATATTGCGAGTTGGCACGAGCTCAAGCAGTGGGGAAATGGCGACGATCGAATATGAATTAGGTGTATGTTTTTGTAATTTATGTACCTACTTACTTACATATTTTGTAAGTATTCCTTTTTTTTTTAGATTTGCAAACTGAGCGTCGATAAGGATTAGGCATATTTTTTACCGAAAGTAGATAGGTAGGCTGAGGCGGTGTGAAATGTAGAAGGGAAATGTTTCTAAGATGAAAATTCGGAAATGTGAGAGGCGTCGTGAGCGACGCTGTCAACGCAGACGCAATAGGGTGTGGCTGTTACGCGACGATTGTGGATTAGATCCCCACTCTTTGCTCTGGCACCAATGCAAAAGCCAGGCGTTGAGTTCCGCCACTCAACGCGCATACCTCGAAAAAATCGGTGGAAAGTGGAGTGTCTTGACACTAGTTTGCCTCTACCTACCCTGCTGTATGCAGGATACAGCGTGAAGCTGATTGGATTGTTTCATTTTTCGTGAGCGGCGGAACTCACAAATTGTCATCAGCACGTGGAAATGAAAAACATAAATTTCCCAAATAAGTGTGGGAATCGAGTCCATAAACGCCACTTTTACAGACACGCTATACTGTTGCACCACAACGGCTACTAAACATATTTCTGAATATGTTTAGTAGCCGTTTATGAATATAGTGATATTATATTTTATAAAACAGTATAATCTGTAAGTTTACCATTATTCTGAAAACAGAAGGGGTGTAAAATTGATGAATCACCGATGACCCACGCCCTCCCCGGGGAAGGTCATACGATACCGCTGTGAGCTAATGCAAAAATTGTGTGATATCAATAATTGTACTATATAAAGTTACAAGCATAATATTTATACTCGTATATCGTGACTTTAATATAAATAACTTAAAAATATCCAACCTTAATATTAATATTAAGGTTGGATATTTTTAACCGACTGCGGCGAAGCAAAAATAAGGATTTGTTCGCTTTCACTTCCTCCTGTTAGTATTAGTGCAGGTGGTACACGACCACAGCATTCTTCTGAAAATCATAGTGAACATGTATTAAAGACTTAAAAAGTGACTATTAGAAGTCAGGTTTTAATTTTTTAATAAAATTTTTATAAATTCTATTTTATAAATTCTATTTTATTGCTTATTTTGCACAACTGACTAAAATATGAAGAGATGTGGTCAGAAGTCCTTTGATTTTATACTATTTGATCTTTTATTTGATAGTTTCTAAACAGAATGAAGAAGCATGTATAAGTAAGTACTTAAATATATTAGCAATACCAAAAATGAGGATAGTCCTGGCGCAGGGGCACGAAGTGTGACTCTAAAATCTAGTTGTGGTTTCGATCCTCACTCGAGGAAATAAAATATATATTTATATTTATATCTTCATTTCTTCGCTCTGGTGTCAAGGTAAAGCGCGGCGCGGCGGAAAATGAAAATATAAATGAAAATAAATACTTCACTACCTCGAGTGGGGGAAATGATCCCACACCCAGTCGATTTTACAGTCACAGCTTGTGCCGCTGCGCCACGACTGGCGCCTGACTATTACTTAACTTACTTGACTGACTATTACTTAATAAAAACTAGGCCACTACTCATAATAACGAAGTACCCAGTATATTATCTTTTATATAACTAAAATGTAAAATCCAGCTAAGTTTCATGTCCTACCAGCTTGTCCCATCAACATTTAATTCACTTAGCGGCGCCCGAGGGTACCAGTATATGAAGAGGCAGCGTATGGAGATGATTCGATTAGAATTCGTTATATCCGTTGCATGTGCATTTTCTAACATATTGTAATTGATTTTGTATGTACCCTTAAGTGAGTTAGTCGATGGTTAGTGTCTATTATACTATATATAGAAATGGGTAGCGGTTGAGTAGCTTACAATGACAAAATTGTTATTATTATTTTTTTTACTTTTTACGTTGTATCCGGCATGTAGTAGAGTAGATAGAGTATTAAGACACTGTGCTCACCATTTTCCCCCAAATTCTGGAGGTATTGCGTGTTGAAAAGTAGAACTCTTTGCCTCTACACCAACCAGAGCGAAGAAATGAAAATCAAATAATATTAAATTTTATCGAGTGGGAATCATGTCGCGTTTATAGTTACACGCTTGTGCCCCTGCACCACAACTAGTCTAGTGTTAAGACACTCTGTTCCCCACTTTCTGTCGAATTGTGGAGGCATTGCGTGTTGAGTAGAGCAGAACTCAACGCCGCGCTTTGCCTCGACACCAGAGCGAAGAAATGGACATAAAAAATTAAGTAAATATTTCATCTCCTCGAGTGAGGATCGAACCCACAACCAATCGATTTACAGTCACACTTTGTGCCCCTGCGCCACGACTGGCCTCAAAATATACAGTAATATATATAAAAAACAAATGGTTTCGGTGGAAGAAGATTATAATACCCTGTACAATTATTAAGATTGTCCAACCGCATATTACTAATATAGAAGTGAGTACTTTAAACAGAAAATATATAAATTTACACTACAACCTAAAATGTTTGTATCACAATATAAAAATAGAATCACCTAAACGAAATAAATTCAGTGAATTGAGTGACTAACGAAGCCCTTTGTTTCGAACTGCGACACTCTTCCAAAAACTCAATCGAGTTTACATAGGACATTTTGAAATAAACAACAATGTTTTGTTGGAAATTTTTTTTCTTATTTTACGCATCTTCTTGTCTCAGAGAAGCAATGAGAATTACCTTTGAAGGCTACCCTTTTTTTGAGTTTTATGTATTTTAGATGACTTTTTAGGTAGAGATTTTCTTTTAAAACTTGCCCAGATAGCACAGGGTAGCCAAAGTGAAGGAACTTAGTGGTTAGACATTCCACTTCCCATTTTTTTTTCAACTGTTGGCGTGTTGATCAGCGGAATTCAACGCCGCGCTTCGTGTTTTAAAGTGAGTACATGAAAATAAATATAGATTTTTCTCTGAGTGGAGACCGAATCCACGACAAACAACATTATCAATTATTTTCTTCTATTTATTAGTTGCATAACAGTATACCTAATTTATTTCTCCAGTAACATAAGACATAAGTGAAGGCAAAAAGTTGAGTTAATAATAATCTATATATATATAAAAGGACTTGTGCTGACTGACTGAGGTAAGACGCACGCAGAGCCGTAACCGCTGATGGTAGAAACGTGAAATTTGGGCAGATGTTTATTTTCATATTCTGGACATCCACTAAGAAGGGATTTTGAAAAATTTCAACCCTAAAGGGATGAAATAGGGGTTGAAAGTTTGTATGGATTTTTTTTTTAAATTGGCACCGATTCTTATAAAATTTTAAATCTAGACTTAAAAATATTTCATTGAACACGTATTTCATGGTTTTTAAGAATTCACCCCCTAAGGGTTCAAACAAGGGGTTGAAAGTTTATATGGGAAAATCTTTAAATTGCCACCGATTTTTATAAAAAATTAAATTCAGACTGTTAAAAATATTTTATTGAACACGTGTTTCGTGGTTTTTTTAGAATTCACCCCTAAGAATATAAATAAGCGGGCGAAGCTGCGCGCGCCCACTAGTAATTAATAATAGTTTTTATCATTTTTTAATAAATTTAAAAATATGATTTATATGTTCTATTCATAAATTATTATTAAATTGTAAGTACAAATATAATATAATTTTCAATGCAATTTTATTATGAAACTGCAAATATAAAAATAAAACATAATACATCAAAATAAATCGAAGTCCCATGGAGAGTGCTTAGAAAACACATTTTATACGAGTGCCTGGCTAAGTGGCTATCTTAGACCACGGCCAGAGTGCTGTTGTGGACTCACGGTAATGATATTTACTTAACTCTATGAAAATACACTTAAAAAAGTCACATCTACCCTCAAAATGCTATTGAAAATTCAACTCTATATTTATTGAATAAGGTAATTAATAAAATAGCAAATGATTATAGGTCATCAATGTACTAGCTCTATACTTTAAGTTTTCTTGTAGGAAACTCTACAATTTAGTTGTTTGAAATTCATTCTGACGTACAAAGTTTGAAAGATTAAATAAAAGTTTAAAGCTGGAGATTGGCGCTGACTGAAAAATATATTAGCTTTGAATATTGTTATCATAAGTTCGTGGAAATTATAATTTAAACTCAATAATAATATTATAAAATGCATTTGTAGTGATTGAACCGTTTTCAATTTTTCTTGCGCTTGCTTCGTTTAAATTTTAAGTTCAGTCTAACCACTCCATCTATTCAGTTGATCAGACAGTACTATAACACAGTTGCTAAGTAATGGTTGTGGATTCAAATTCCACTCGATGAAATGGTTATTGAAATGGTTATATTATATTTACAGTACGGTTGGCGAGTCATGGTCATCTTGAAGCTACTATTCTAAATACCAATCTACGGAGATTGCTGCTCAGAATCGATTTTAGTATTTTTTCTTATTTTTGATTATTTTCTTCACTAATTTTTTTCATCTAGCCCAGTGTTCAAAAAATGTGTTTTTTGAGTGAACCGAACGTCGCGCTCACTGAACCATTTTTCAGTGAAGAAATGATAATAATTCATTCCCTCGAGTTGAAAGTGAACCCATAATGGAAACTTTACGTATTTTTCTTAATTTAATTTAATATTGAAAGTCTATGTTATAAGATCTTTATGTGAAAAAATCAATAATATTTTATGTTGAATATATTTAATTAAAAATACCATTAATTATTATTTTAAATATAATTTAATCACTTTTGAATAGTGTGAATATACTGTTAACTACACCAAAAATGTGGTCCCGATTCTTATCTTACGTCTATATTAGGATATACTTTTTAAAATTAATTTTAACAAATTACAGACACATTTGATACTATTTATTATAATAACAATCACTTTTTTTTATCTGACTTCTGTAAAGGGTTATCAATTCGACTGTTCATTTATTATGTTTGTTATCTCAGAACTTTTCACTAAGTGAGCTGATTTTAAAATTCTTTTTTTATTTGAAAGCTGATGCTTAGCGTGTGGTTTTAAATTTGCGATAAGTATGTGCGCGACAAATGGACGAATAACTCGATAACACGATACCGATTCCGATTTTTTATTGGAAACGACACTGTACGAGTAGTTTGATGCCACCTGTTAGGTGTTGATTGAAGTCAGTTCTGAATTGAGTCGGCTTTTTTGGTTAAAAATTATATATATTTTTTAAATTTTCTCATGTCATTTATATTTATGTTTTTCCTAATGTAGTAGTATCTTTAACCCAAATCTTTAACATAATGTCATCACCGTACATTTACTGTCTTGATTTTTTTTTTTAAAACAACAAAATTTGTCACTACCGACACAAGTACAAGTATCAACTAAAAAAGAATATCTAATATGGAATCTAAAATAGATATATTATGGTTTATTTTCATATCATAATTATATTGTCAAACCTAACGTTTTCTGTGACTTGAAGTGACATGTAACTTGACTTTTGCGTAGTATTATCTCTAACGGAATGGTAAAGTGACAGGTAATCAAATACAATTACGTCTAAACACAGTAATTTTCTATTTTTTTTTGAGTTCGTAATACCTGTTCCATATTGAATACAAACAAAATTTTCTCTAAAAAATTGTACAATAAGAGAGCAACTAATGAACTTCTCAAAAGAAATGCCTTGATATAATAGTTTTTAATAGAGTTCACGATAAGTATTTTTTATATTAATTAATAATAATAAATATACTTTATTGCACATTTAAAAAAAAACAAAACAACTTACGAAATTAAAAATAATAATAAAAAAAGTACAACAAGGCAACCTTATCGCTTAAAGCGATCTCTTCCAGGCAACTTTTGGATCTTGGAGTTGTATAAAAAGTGGGCGGTGCATAAAATAAAAAACATTATTGTTATCTTAAATATTATGATTGAAGTGATTATAAAAAAATCGATTTTGGCAATATAAAACGATTAACGACAAGTCCTTTATATATCAAATATTTCTAAATGTATTATCACAAAAATAAGAAAGATTTGTAATATTCCAAATAAGGATATAAAATGTTATAATTAAAATTAAGTGGTATTACTTGTATTGCTTTATTTACAAACTTCACAACTCTTAATTATTCATAGCCGCCATCTTAAAGTTAAAAGCGTTTTAATTTATTTCGACATAATAATTTCAAGTGTTTATTCGGCTATTAGACTCAAGCAGTGGTTGAGATATTTTTAACTATGCATTGGTTGTGGGTTCAAAGGATTTATATATCTATCCAAGAAAATACTCACCAGGTATGATATAATCTTTACTTTATATACGTATATGTACATGATAACAAGCTATCTAATATTATAAACACTTTTTTTTATGTTATTTCAGTTTAATTTATTTTCTCGCGTAGACAAATGTCAAGAACTCAGACGAAAAATGCGTATCAACACAAGTTTTCCACAAAAGGCCCACAAGGGCACACGTGTGTGACTGTAAACGCGACGGGTTGTAGGTTCGATTCCCACTCTATAAAATTAAATATTTAATATTTTCATTTCTTCGTTCCGGTGTTCAGGCAAAGCGCGACGTTGAGCTCTGCTACTAAACACGCAATGCCTTCAGAATTCTATGAAAAATCGGGAGCGGAGTGCCTTAACACTATACTGCCTCTGTCTACCCTACTACATACGGAATACAGCGTGAGCCAGCGTGAAAACACAAGTTTCTCTCTAGCTAGACCGCCATTTGAGCGATAAAAGTGCTTCTGTAATATAGTTAGCTAGTTTGTTCTGTTAGTTACAAAGACAGCTGTGCCAAAATTAAATTATATCTACTCTCAAACGTTAAATTTTACCTATATTTATAAAACAAGCCTCGTGTAAACAAAACCCTAAGATTTATATGAGGTCCCAAAATATGGAGGCTCACAAAACTTTCTCTGTCTTCCTTCACATGCAACTTTGCGTATCATAAAGGAAATTCGAAACAGTTGCCGCATATTTTTTGTCATTTTCTTCACATCGCAGATGCTAATATGGTTAAACCTTTTAACTGAAGTTGCAAACTTTGCAGTATCCTCAAAACTGTATTTAATACTATACTTATATTATAAGTACGTGTCCATCAAAAGTAGTTAAAGAAGTCCTGGAAGTGAATATAGTTTTTGTTTCTCTCCTTCACGCTTTATCCCGCGTATGACTGAGTAAAAAGTATACAATTCTTTATAATTTATATTAAAAAAAAATCAACTTCACGCTGTATCCCGCATACAGCAGGGTAGGCAGAGGGAACCTAGTGTTAAGACACTCTGTTCCCTACTTTCTGCCGATTTTTGGAGGCATTTCGTGTTGAGTGGCAGAACTAAATAATTTATATTGAATAATTTATGTTGCATTAAATATATTTTGTATGAGATTTCAATCCAAAATATTTTAAAACTAGACTGTATTCGATATTTTCTTTTATATAAAATAAGCTTAACACTCGCTATATTACTTAAGAACAACTTCTTTAAGCACAATTTTATTATGCGATCTCTTTTACGCAATATCGAGTTTTCAGTCCTTTGAAACTACTTGGAGTGTGAAATTTGCGTTCATTTCATTTACTTTCTGCTCAATAAAATTTTCAATACAATGGATATTTATAATGAATTTTGAATAAATATTAAATTATAAAAAAAAATGGAAATGGAATTATTTAAAACAAAAATTATTCATTAATAATAACGTTTTTACTTAAGCCTATTAAAAATTATTTTCAAAACCGAAGACTTTTAAGAGTGAAAAAGTGGAGAACGGTGTCACATATTTGAAATATATAATTAAAGATTAATTATTGTATTTACTATGAAATGGAATTATATATTTTTTGGGTTCCGTATGTCAAAACGAAAAAATAGAACCCTTATAGGATGACAGTGTTGACCGTCTGTCGAGACCATTTATCTCGAGATCGCGTGAACCGAAATTAACGTCAAATATTCTAGACCAGGGCTCTTTGGAGGACAGAAAAAATCAAGCATTTAAGTCAACACAATCAAAAGATACGAGCGTTATTGCATCGTTATTACTACAAAAAATCAGCTTCACGCTGTATCCCGCATACACCAGGGTAGGCAGAGGGAACCTAATGTTAAGACACTTCGTTCCCCAATTTCTGCCAAATTCTGGAGGTGCATGTTGAGTGGCAGAACTCAACGCCGCGCTTCTCTTTGGCATACAATCCTGAAACTAGTACGGAGCAGTTTTTTTGTTTTGGATTTTATTTTAACGTACAGCCGAATCCAAAACCTTTGATTGTATTGTAATATATATTTTTTTTACGTAATTTTTTTGGAAGTTATTTTATTTAAAATATTATTTTGAATGCTTATAATACTTAACATGTACCCAAAGCTAGGTTAAAATAAACAAAAATTAAAAACAATTCTCCACAAGAAAATATTAAAATCTCATAATATGGTAATATCAGTTCATGTCTCGAGGGCACATTTCTCATTTATTAAAAACGGGTATCTACGTACTAGCGCCCCTGATTGTCTTCAGCCGCGGGCCATCGATCTCCAAGGATATTGGAAAACAAAGATATTATCAATTTTTATTATTACCGGTGAGGTAGACTGGAATATTGAGTGGGCTGACTTCGTTTTGTGATTTATTTCTGATTATTTTGATGTTGGATTAGCTGATGTTGATTTGATTGATTGATTTTGGGATAATTAAATTTTGTTAATGTATAAATAAATTAGTGTAGATAAAGTAATAGTGAAAATCTTCTTTTTTAATTATTTCCAAAATTAAATTAAAAATTATCCTACAAAATATTATAGGTATATACTACAATATGTTGATGAGTCGTAAACATATAGTATATACGAAATCTGTGCATATACGTAATTATGTAATGTGCCATCACGGTGCAGTGGTACAACACAGTGGTCTGACTGTTATCATGGCTTGACTCCACTTCAAATCAAGTAAAATAAGTCATTGTTGAGTATCGTACAATGTGTAATGTCTCAAATTCAGGCGAAGTGTTTTCAAAATTTATTCTGACATGTAAAATAAACGATAAGGCTGAAAGAAGAGAATTATTACAATAAATAGCATACATCGTACCTCCTGTTTCTAAAACAGACCTAAAAATATATTTATTTATACAGCAAAATTCACTCGAGCAAAATACGAAACTGTGTCAAATAAATTAAACGACCATGCACAAACTGCGTATAAGAAGGGTCCTAGGTAATTAATCACCGGCTGCCTTAGCCGTCGTTTTGAGAGACAATACGCTAAAATGCTTTTAATATTTGTAGATATATTTAGATATACCCCTATACGTAATAGAAGGTGAGTATAAATCATGAATGAATACAATCCAATGACATTTTAGATTTAGATGTGATAATTTTAGTAAGTATTAAGTAAAAATAAAAATTTTACATATCTTGTATGGAAGTAAAGGCGAAGAAAAGCAAATATAAAAAGGTATATTAATTTATTGTAATCTTTTCTGATAAAATAGTATTCCAACTTTTAACTGTAGCTTGTTAAATAGAGATAACCCTGTGGCTAAATAGAGATAACTTGGATACGACACATGACGTATTCTAAGTGCTGAAGGTAATTTTGATAAGGTTACGGTGTTGTGTGTGTTATGTCAACAGGCTGTAGTGTTGAGGAAGACTAAAGTCTAAAGCCTAAAAGCCTAAAATTTGATAAGGCTAAAGCCTTCCTCGGTAAATGTACTATAAAAAAGAAAAAATCAATTCCATAGAGTAGCTCCCGAGCTTAGTATGTTTAACCAAACAAATAGTTTAGCTTTGTGACTTTAAAGTATAGAAGTGTAAATATAGCTGTTCTGTTATCTATTAACAGATCACGCAAAAGTTTATGATTTTTCTTGAAATTTATTTTAGCAGTATGCACTACATACAGTACATTAAAGAAATACTACAAATTTTTTTTTTAAAACCCTAGGGTACAAAAAAACGGAACTTTTCGTTTTATGGTTAAAATAATCTAAGTTGCAAGCTACAATGCGTTCTTCAAACTGAATTAAATATACTTTTTTAGGAAACGTATAAAAAAAATTATAAAGTGGGATTTGAACAGGGGCCTCTTGGAGACCGACCAAAATGCGCGTGATCAAATCCCGCTACGTTCATTTTCTTATGTTTTCTAAAAAAAAATACTAAGTGCGGAATAACACTTTAAATACTTTAGTAATTTAATATATGCTAAGCCTACAGCATAATAATATCCTACAGCCTAAAGTCAATAGTACAGCAAATGAGATGAAGTGACTCGTAGTCTAAACAGCGGAACCAATTGCAAGCTCATCCGTGTTTGTCGTAGTGCTTCCTCTGTTTTTACTACCGGTATTACTATTTGTTAATGATATATTTATTTAATAATAAAAAAATAGCAAAAAATAAGATGCCAAGGAAGGGGTTTTCTTGACCTGTTTCGCTGCATTCCGCACACAGCAGGGTAGGCAGAGGGAACCTAGTGTTAAGAGACTCCGTTCCGTTTTCACGCAACACCCCGTGCAACACCAGAGGAGCTACAGGTGCGTTGCCGGCCTTTAAGTGGGTTGGGCGCCGGAGCCCGGCATTACCTGATGCGAAACGCAGGGGCATAAATCCACTACTTAACGCCGGTTTTAAATGCCGGGGTTGGTAATGATCCGGTCGAGTCTGCCCATGCGTGTTGCTATTGCTGACGACGTGACTCTACCACACGTACTTTAGTCGCCTCTTACGACACCACCAGTACCAGGATGATCCTATTCTAGGCCGGGATCACAAGGCACAAAATTTGAAGGTGCACCTTGTCGATTACCACTAGCCAGAGCTATGAAATAAGGAATTCTTCCATGTATCGTAGCGGTGGAAAGAATAAAAATAGCCTAAGATCGAATCTAAGACATTGTCGAGTAACGAAAGTATAAACAATTTAAAATCATTTGCCCGGTTGAGTCCAATATGCTGTATACAGTATACTAAAAAAGAAAAAAAATATGAAAATATTTAAAAAGAATTAATACTTTATACTTGTCCAACTAATCAAAGAATTCATTGTATATGAAATGAAATACTAATAACGTGTAAAAAAATATTAAATGAAATAAGAACTAGAATATTTTTTTCTGTTTTTTTTAAGTTTATAATCCAGTTCTAATCCTTATTTTCCCATCAAATATATAAATAGCACATAAAAATAATATAAGTACTAAATGAGTAAAATATGAGTCGAGAACACGTAGTTATACTTTTCCAACCGGAACACTGCTGTTCTTTGAAACTAAAAACCGGAGATTGCCTCGTCTTCCATCTTGCGATGTCTAGGTCCCATCAACATCATTAGTGACAGAAATTAAAATTCTTTGAAGACAATGGGTTCCTACTATGTTTTATAGCTGTTTAAAAGGTAATTAAGGCACTCGTTTTAAAACTAAAACTTGATGACTTTTCCCGCAAAATAGGGTAGGGAGAGAATATAGTGTTACAACATTCCTCTCTCTACTTTCTACATGAAAAAGTTATTTTTTTCTCTTAAGGCACTCGTTTTAAAACTAAAACTTGATGTTTTTTTCCATAAAATAGGGTAGGGAGAGAATTTAGTGTTACAACACTCCTCTCTCTACTTTCCATCCAAATTTCAGATTCTGCATATCGGTGGCGGAACCCCGAGCTTTATCTTTCAGGGCAAGGAAATGGAAACAATTCCGAGCATTCCCCGAGTGGAAATCGAACCCACAACCATCGTATTTACACCCGCACTCTTGAACCGGTGCGAAAAAAAAAAATTACCCACCACTATACCATCAGAGCCTATCAAAATGAGTGAATAATAACATTACTTTAACGTTTCCAATGTAAACAAACCCCGAGATTTGTTTGAACAAGTGCTACGAACTAGATTTCATCTCATTCAACAAATTGTTATTAAAATTCTGCTGGCGTTGAAGTTTTTTAACCATCTAAAAGGATTGGTAGACTTCGCACTAAAACGCTCCCGGAGGATGCATTACGAAATTTATGATGAAATTAATAAAGTGGGAAATAATTTTAAGTGGTTTTCGTTTTTTTTTTGTCAGTTTAACACTGTATCCCGCATGTAGCAGGGTTGGCAGAGAGAGCCTAGTAACTCTATTAAGACACTACACTCTCCATTTTCGGTTTTCAGTTTAATAAAAGTTAATAATACAATATTTAAAAAAAACTTATATATATATTTTTAAATATTTGACTTTTAATGTCAAATAAACTTGATAACTGCTATAGGCTGAAATCGTGTGTTTGTACTAAGCAAACAACGTCTAACCTCGGTCTAGACAAGCCAGCGTCGTGCTAAGGTAGTAATTCAGACATCGTAAGTTCAAAGGCTTATCTCTGAACTTACGATGCCTGAATTATTGATTATATTTCCGGTTTCACGATCTATCTAACATAGCTACGTAGGTAGAGAGATTCTAATGCCAAAATACTCCGTATATAACGCACAGTAGGCAGAGGGAACCTAGGAAAATAGTGTTAAAATACTCCGATCTCATCGAGACTCTTCCGTTCCTACTTTGCCTCAATATAAGAGCAAAGAAATATAAAAATTCAAAATATTTAATTTCCTCGAATGAGAATCGAACCCACAGCCTGTCACACGCTTACAGTCACACGCTTGGGTTCCGACTGGCCTCAAAAAACCACTTAAAATTTTGATAATTAACATTTTTCTAATAAGATTCGAAGTAAGTACCATTACGGTATCTACACTTATACCTACTAACTAAACTTTCAAGAAAAAATAATTAAACTGAGAAAATAAAAAAAAAACATTTAACTTACGGTTTAACGAAGTTGACGGCGATTTAAATTCCTCTTGGAAATGAATGCAATGTTTGCAGCGGATCGGACGAATATTGCGGCGTTTCTAAATTTATTCAGCAAACTTATAGCCCTGCCAGTTTGATTTACAAATTGAAGATGTTAGCGCTGAGTGATTATAATTTTCATTACTTATTATTGATTATAGTATGTTCGGTTGGACGCGTTATCTCAGGAACTATTAACTAACTATAAGAATTGAAAAAAAATTATATTGGATATTCAGTTTATCAATGAAGATACCCCTTTAATGCGAGGTCAGGTACCCCTGCACCTATCTTCGTTGAGACGGCTGCGGTGTCGATTCCCACTCGGGGAACAAAATATTTAATATTTTCATTTCCTAGTTCTGGAAACGAGGTAAAACGCAGTGTTAAGTTCCACTATTAAACACGCAATGCCTCCAGAATTCGACAGAAAGTGGGGAACAGAAATTTCTTAATGGGGACGAAGTTGCTTAACATTAGGTTCAATAAAATTTAATATTTCATTTTTTCGATTATCTATCACGTTTCCAGTAGACTCGACTGGCTTCTAAATAATGTTACTATTTTGTGTAATTCAATATATTTTTAAGTGCTATATACCCCATGCAGAATTTCGACCTTGAATCACCAGTTTTACAAAATTTTAATGTAGTTTATCAAATTAAATTAAATTACAAAAACATATATATATTAGTTTACTTTTATTTCAAATGTTAGCTGTCCACGTACAAAGCTAACAAGCTATCATACTATAATTAAAACCGAATTGGGATGTAAATGGACTCGTATGTTAATTTATTTGAATAATAGACGCAGATTACAAGGTGTTCGTATTAAATTAGCAAGGCTAGATGTAATTTTAATGGTAAATGTGTTGATAACATGCATTAATCTATATCTATACTTATAATAAATCTGTAGAAAAGTTGTTTCTGTACATTGAAAATATTTAAGAAAAAATTAGCCAGGGTGTTAAAGGATAACTAACAGAATCCATTTCCAACATTTTTGGAATTTTTGTCTGTTTGTCTGTTTGTCTGTTTATGTGAACACGTATCACGTAAAAAGTACACAATAAATTTAAGCAACTTTTATACATAAACATTACAAATAAATCAAGGTAGGTTTTAGTCTTTATTTCACTGTAATCGCTTCACTCTATCAAAAGATATAAGTATTTAAGTTTTCAAGACGTTAATATTTGAGATAGTAAAAAACGACACAAGTAACGCTATCTATTGACTAATAGTAGGTACTAACGAATCTTGATAACGCAAAAAACGTTCTGTGGAGTTAAACACTAATTACGACGGGAGGAATATTAATCATTTTAATACTAAAGAATATTAATCATTTTAATACTAAAGATATAAGTATTTAAGTTTTCAAGAAGTTTATATTTGACATATTAAAAAATCGATACAAGAACGCTATCTATTGACCAATAGTAGGTACTAACGAATCTTGATAACACAAAAAACGTTCTGTGGAGTTAAACACTAATTACGACGGGAGGAATATTAATCATTTTAATACTAAAGAATATTAATCATTTTAAATACTAAAGATATAAGTATTTAAGTTTTCAAGAAGTTTATATTTGAGATATTAAAAAATCGATACAAGAACGCTATCTATTGAGCAATAGTAGGTACTAACGAATCTTGATAACGCAAAAAACGTTCTGTGGAGTTAAACACTAATTACGACGGAAGGAATATTAATCATTTTAATACTAAAAAATATTAATCATTTTAATACTAAAGATATAAGTATTTAAGTTTTCAAGAAGTTTATATTTGACATATTAAAAAATCGATACAAGAACGCTATCTATTGACCAATAGTAGGTACTAACGAATCTTGATACTCTCTTCCATA
>JAATLQ010008152.1:0-10606 GCA_013421005.1 Heliconius erato x Heliconius himera | reverse complement strand
CCAAATTTCACGTTTCTACCATCAGCGGCTGTGCGTGCGTCTTACCTCAGTCAGTCAGGTACTTGTTTTATATATATAGATGATAATTTAGTCTTTTTAAAATAACGATATAAACGAGTATTAATATCTAGAAAACAGATTTAACAAAGACTTAATATCATAGACTCATTATTTCAATGGAAAAATAAGGATGATTTCATGTTTAAATAGTTTTTTGTATGTACTTAATATGATTAAAATCATCATTTAACAGGTGAACAGCTAGAATAAATGTTAATTTTAAGATTGACCTTCTATTTTATAATATTTTACTTTAAAACATAAGGCAATCAAAACAGTCAAACGGAATCAGAATAAAATATTTCGAATGATGGCAACCTTTGCTTGCGGCAGCCATTTTCCAGGCAACCATGTGTTTAAGTGATGACAAAAAAATAAGCTTTAATTTGATATATAATTCATTAAAAAAACACATGAGTGCAAATATTCACATTAAGTAACCTCTTTAAACCAGGCAACCTTGGACTTGCGGCAGACTGAGAACTGGCAACCATTGTTTTTCCAATTCCTTATGCGATTTTCTTTCAAATGATGTGCGATTCACATAAAAAACATATGAGTGCAATTTTCTCCAAAAACGAGTTACGAAAAACATTAATTAAAGGTGATTGCGGCAGGATTTTTTTGGGCAACCCTAGTGTAATCTATTCTACTATCATGTATCATTCTTAAATATAAGTTTCATTAGAAAATCTAATCCCTACAGTTTTAAACGATGGGATCTTAGGCCATAAGGTACTCCGTTCCTCACACAGCAACCAATTTTTAAGACATTTTGTGTTTAGCGGAGTTCAATGTTGTCTTGTTACCAGAACCAGGAAATGAAATATATTTTCCTTTGCCACAAGTGGAAATTGAACCAACAACCATGGCGTTTATGGACAGATGATGGTCGTTACATATAAAGTAAAAAAATATATATACTATATTACCTGTCCCCGTCATTCTTAAAAACAATTCTGCCATCAGGTAGAATGCACCTATTGTTAGATTTATGTACCTGAAAATATATATATATAAAAATAGTATTAAAAGACAAAAGAAAATATACAGGACAAGTGTCCTGTATGTGTTGAGTTTCACGCTGCATCCCGCATATAGCAGGCAGAGGGAACCTAGTTTTGAGACACCCAGCAGTTGGGATGCATCACTTAATTCTGGAAACATTAAGTGACAAACTCAACGCCGCAATATGCCTCTATACCAGAGCGATGAAGGGAATACATATTCCTTTACTGAATTCATATACCTATTCCTTTGGTCTCACAAAGCGTGGCGGTAATTTCCGCAAACAAAACAATAAAACAGGTGAAAAGTGAAGAACAGTGTTTTTTATATTAAACTAGCTATTAACTTTTTTATACTCTCCAATCAGCTTACTTGCCAGAATAAGAAAATGAAATCATATTTAAATTATTTTCTGATTTTATAAAACAAAGACGCCAATCGTAGCGCAGGAGTAAAAGTGTGCGACAAGCGTGCGTTGTGAATTGATTCTCATTGGAGAAAATGACAATCCAAAGATTTTCATATCTTAGCGGGGAGAAACGGGTCAAAGAGCGGTTGCGCCACTCAACACGCAATGCCTCCAGACTTCGGCAAAAAGTGGAGAAGCGTCTGGGGACAGAGTGTCTCAACACAACAACACAAAAACGAAGAACGGTGTTATGATTCGTTACTCAACAAAGACCAAATTGGTATTTGGGGAACAAAGTGAACACTAGGTTGCTTGCCCTGCTATATAAGGGATACAGCGTGAAGCTATACTTACAGGTTTTTTCCCAGCTTTATTCAGTAATATGATGCGCTGTTTACATTTGATTTGTTCCGCCTTCAATTCCAAGTATTTTAGCTTCAAATTCACTTGTTCTATCTCCGATTCTGTATCGAAACCCTCCACATCCTATTAAAAAAAAACAATGTAAAAGTAGTATCTAAGAAATTAGATACTGCGGATACTATGGTAATATTTAAAATATTGTTTTTTAATATTATAAACTCAAATACAATAATGTATTTTTTAAATATGTTTGACATTAAACAAAAAGACTTTGATCTAAAAACTATGACCACTAATAATTATTAGCTAAAACTGTGTTTTCATTTAAAGTGGTGCTGACAAAAACACTCTGTATATTATACAGATAGACAAATATAAATAATTGAAAAACTCACCAAGTCTCCATCATCTATGCTTTCATCCAAGCCATTATCTTCTTCCAATAGCTCCTCTTGCTTACTGCAAACAAAAACAACAAAATTATTCATTTTCAACTCTGAAATTAAATGTGATAATGATCTTGAGATGCCGTTATATATTCGTAGATTAACTAAAACCACATCTAAGATCGCTTTCAAGACCAATCTCAGAATTGAGAATAGTTTATAATTATGGGCTAAGAGTTGTGCAACAACATGCTCACATTACAGAGATAAATGCAGTTTCATTCTGTATTATATTTATATATATTCCTACAAATAATTGATTGTTATAGTGACATAATATATGTCACATTACAAAGCTAATTGGGGATGAAACCCACAACAGTCATATTTACTGTTAGAAGTTCACTGTGCCATAATGACTTAAAGTTATAACAAATTTGAAAATAAGTAAAAACTGAATCATATAGGTATATTAAACTACTGCATCATCATATCAAATTACAAAAATTTGTTATAATTTTTTATTACTCAATAAGCAATAAAACATAGTTATAATGTTCAAAAGAGGAAACAATACATTTAAACTTATTATTATAAAAGCTGATGATTTTGTTTGGTTTGTAATTTGAGATCTTTTTGATGGATGAGATGAGATTTGATTATTTTTGTTTATATTTTAAAGTTAAATTACAATACTTTGGATTAAAAAAAACAGCACATGGTTCAATAAACTTGTAGGATAATTTATGATATATTATGTTTGTATGACTTGTATTAAAGAACAAACAATAAATAAAAAGAATTTTGAATTTAATTCATATACCTATTTCCATTCTAGAACATATATACCGCTAGAATTTATTATTATATTATACACTTAGTATCTTTGTAACTTGTAACATGAATAAAACGCTTTAGCAAGGAAAGAAATCTTTAATTTGTTGATATAATTTTTGTATTAAAAGAAATTCTTTTATATGCAATGTTATTATTGTTAAGAATTAATTTAAGTTGTTTCCAAATTTATGCACGTCTGTCTACCCGAAATTAATTTGCTATCGCAATTTTTGTATTTAAATACTACAAAAATAAAAAAATATTCTTTTACAACTAACTTAAAATCAATATTATCGAAATTGATTAGCTATAATACGAAAATATATGTATAAATAACGTAAATATTGAGATATTTAAAAAAACATTAAGATAATATTTAAAAAAGTATAGATTACAGTTGCAACTTACGATTCAGTATCTCCTTTCATTGACGCAAAATACTTGTTTAGTAACATGATTTTTTATATATAAACTATTTGTTTAATGTACTGAAATAACAAATTGAATAAATTGAAGCTAAATTATGAAACGTTTACAATAAAAACCTCGAAAATAACTATAAGTCTATAATACTCCAAGCAGCTCTTTTTAAGTTTTAAAAACTGACTTACAATGCAAAGTTTATAATAAAAAGCGCTAAAGTGTTTCCCGCACATACAAAACATTAGACTACCTTTTTGTATAAAGAAATTTTGAAGCGCTTTAAACGTGTAAACAAGTAAATTTATGAATAAATCGCTACAAGCATATAAAGAATTGTATTTTGTTAGACTGTTCAATTTGTAACTTAGACTGTAAAGCGCTTAAGCTGTAAGTAAGAGCAAAATTCCCGATATCTGGTTGGACGAAATAAAAAAGAATATAATAATAATTTCGTTTCTTAATTTTGATTGGTTAATATTAGAAATTACGTCATCGCAAAGTTGAGTAGGGTCGTAAGCAATGGTTGTGGATTGGATTTAAAACGGTGAAATGTGTAAATAAAAATACTTAAATTTTTGATATGGAATAAAAGAATCTTGATTTTTTTGATGTAATTAAATAAATTATGTTAACTTCGTCTTGTATAAGCAAAAACAATGAAATGAGAAAAAATCAAAACATTAATGCAAACAAAAAAAAATTTGATGCTCACACCGAAGACACAATATTTATAACCTAGTTGTAAGAAAATGAAAAAAAGAATAGATAATAAATAATTGTTGAAAAAATCGGTTCACAAAATGGGAAATCATAAAAAATATAATTGTAAATATAAATGTGTAAAATGTAATTACTACTGATATTTGAAAATCGGTTAAGAATGGGCAAGTATAAATTTTTTATGCCAGTACTTCTATAGCGCATAAATAAAAATAGAAAAAAATCGATTACAGATATCCAATTGCAACTATGTGACATACGTTGCTTTATAAAATATTCAGAGGACAAAATCGATTTTTCCTTACGGTACGGATAACAAGACGTAGCCGCCTTGAAGTTAAATATTGTGAACTTATAAACATTATTTAAAACAACTAAACTGAACGAGCTTTATCAGCTGTATCCCCAGCGGGGTACCTTTTTTTCAATTCTTTCATCACTCATTCGTTCGACCCCTGCCCTGTCATTTTGTGTATCTCTTCAAAAAATGTACAAAATAAACTTTTACTTTAAATTTTTTATCGACTTATAACATACACAATTTATATGATTTAAAAAGTCGAGTGATTTAACACTCGGGGAAATGCTCATTCATGTTTAAATATTATTATTTTCATTTTCTATTTTATTACAAATCAGTTTCACGCTGTATCCCGCACACAGTAGGGTAGGTGAGGGAACCTAGTGTTAAGACATGCTGTTCCCCTATTTCCGCCTCATTCTGAAGGTATTGTGTGTTGAGTGGCGGAACTCAACGCCGCGCTTTGCCTCGACACCAGAGCAATAAAATCAAAAAATTAATTTAAAAAAAATATTTCATTTCGTCGACTGGGGATCGAACCCATAACCAGTCGCGTTTACAGTCACACTTTATGCACCACGACTGGCCTCTATTTTATAAAAAAAATTCCCGTACCCACGTTCCGCCGAATCCTGAAAGGTGTTGAGTGACTGAACTCAACGTCGTGCTTCGCCTGGTTGCCAAAGCGAGGAGAAGGAAACATTAAATATTTCATTTTCTTGAGTGGGAATCGAACCCACAACACGTCGCGTTTACAGTCGCACGCTTGTGCCCCCTGCACCATGACTGCTATTCTCCTTTCTGTCTACCATTCGTCGTCATTCCGAAGTATTCTTAGGATCTAAGAATAACAATGGCATTCAGATACACAGAAATCCACATATTAAACTTGCATCCTGATTTGGGTGTGGTTCTCCCCCTACTAGATGGGCCACAACAAAAATAAAAATTTATATATTGATTCTGGATCATTATCCATATTTCCTACGTCCTGAATATAATGCGCATGCGCGAACTTTTTTTGTTCTATATCCTTCTATTTTAAGACGCTATTCTATTTAACGCCTTATTTGTATCTGGATTCTAGATAATTTCATAGAATTCTTAGAATCAAAGCCTAAAAAAAAGTAGCAGACACATACTTTAATCGGGCAGAACTTGACCTGGGATGGTATTCTTCACCGAAGATAGCTCGCTTTGAAGAAAGAACCACACCCAAATATCTACAGATTTGAATAGTCTAGATCATTCCTTAAATTTCCTAGGTCCTGATTGTAGTACGCATGCGTAAACTTTTTTTATTCTATATTCTACCGTTTTAAGCTTTTTGTAAAAAAGTAGAAGAAAAGAAAGATTTTATTAAAGACACTGTCGTGTCGGGTAAAGTATTCGATGATTGTGGGTTCGATTACCGCTATGGTGAGAACACTTTTATCTAGTGACAATAGAGACGATTTGACTAGAGGAACAGTTTTGACCAATCAAAAAAAAAACATGAATCTGTTTGTTACACTTACCACAACGTTTCACATGCCGATAATGGATTTTTTTATAAGATCAAGATATCAACTATGTACAATTTTATTTTCACAACCAAAAAAAAATTTTACTTTCTGAAAGAATGTAAACGTAAAATGTTAATCGTTTCAAAACTATGTAACTTGAAAAAGAACCTACGCAATCCTAAAACTAACTAAATGAATTGCAGGACCAAACGTAATATGCAGGTCCTGCATTCAACGACATCGGACCAACGACTGAAAGACTCCAAATGCCACCCTTCCCTCTCCTTCTACCCCTCCAGACCCCCCCCCCCCCACTCACCCTCTTTTCCCTAAAGCTCCGTCAGCTTTAGGGAAAAGAGGGTGAGTGGGGGGGTATATTCGTCAGCTTTAAAAGAAATACCTAGATCAATCCAGATTTATATGCTTTAAATATTTAACGCGTGCGTATTTTTATTTTATTCAGCAATCAAAACTCATTGAGGCAGTCGTGGCGCAAAGGCATAGCGAGAGGCGTGTGACTGTAAAAGTGGATGTTGTGGGTTCGACGGTAGATGACACATGTAGATGAATTATTTCGTTTTCACCGCTCTATTAATAAAACAAATCACGCTGTGCATTAAAAAATAGATTGATCCGTGGGGGACATAGTGGGAACATTAAGTTCCTTCAACCTCACCTGCTACAATATAGGTATACAGCCTGAAGTTACAGAGCCGGAGTCCTGACCATTTTGCTCACCGTTTGTTTTACCTATACACGTTATAATTACATATAAATATTTGAACCTGGCCTTCCTTTTTCCTTTTGTTCCTTCTTAACCCTTCCAATACGATGGTATACGATAAACGCCTTCGTGATTTTACTCCGAAAAAATTGTGTAAAAAAACCACATGTTTCTCTAACTATCACTTATTTAAAAAAAATGAGCCGATGCAGAGATAACATGAAAATATTTTTATTTTTTCCACCTTCTTACAACTTATATTAAATGTTAAGATTTTAGTTCGCCGGTCGGGTAAGGAAAAGTATAGTATCACTCATTATGTTAACTAATAATGAATTCACGTAATTTATACAGTATGAAAGAAATCTTCTGCTAAGCCGAAAAAATCCAAACGAAAAATCGAACCCACTACATTTTCAACCAAACCAACACTACCTACGACCTATTTAGGTATCCAAAAAATAAAGTTCTATAACTCAAAAAAATCTAAAATCAATATAAAAAAATAATAATTCTCTCTCGATTGGCTGCATACATCCCCCTCTTAATGTCATATCATAGGTACAATCAATACAGCATCCCTGCAAGTCTAGAGCCTAGACATGTGCAATAAACACCTGTATATTGATTTATTGTGGGGGTGTTAGGGGTTAGGTGTTATGGGGGGGGGGGGGGGGGGGGTATGTAGGGAGGTGGTCACGTTTTATGCGATTCGGTATTTACAAAGATTGTATGGATTGTATTGTATTTTCCAGGCAAGTAAAATAAAATTTTACATGTCTTAAAATATCGAACATATTACCCCACGAACGAAATATTTTCAATTTTTTTTACTTTACAAGACACTTTTCCTTTCGCGCTGTAGAATTCCCGAAACATTGCGTATTGAGTTAGGAAACTAAGCCCCGCGCTTTGTCTTGTTACCACAGCGAGGAAATGCAAATATTGAATAATTAATTTCCCCGAGTGGGAATCGAAATCACAACCGTCTCGTTTATTGTACTCATATACAACATTGACTTATTATGACTTAGAAATAACAGAAACATTAATATATTTTTTGTGTTTGTTTCTTAGATTTAACAGTTAAGCAAACAAACATGTAATCTATGATTATAATTTTTTTTACCAGCTTCACATTATAACCTGCACATGCAAAAGAAACCTGGAACTTCCAGTTTCCACTTTCTGCCGATTCGTGAGGCATTGCGTATTGAGTGGTGCCGCGCTTTAGTAACGCCTGGTCACCAGGGGCACAAGGTTATGGGTTCAATTCCCACTCGAGGAAATAAAATATATAATATTTTCATTTCCTCGCTCTGGCAACGAGACAAAGCGCAGCGTTGAGTCCATCAACACACAATACGTCCAAAATTCGGTGGAGAGTGGGGAGCGGAAGTGTCTTGATGGGAACGGAATGTCATAAGACTAGGTAACAAGGTTCCCTCTGCCTAGCCTGATAAGTGCGGGATACAGCGTAAGGCTAAAAAATACAATTAAACACATTAAAAACAACTTACCGATTATTCCATCCTCTACTGCTGTTACTCTCGCTCCTGTCCCTCTGACTTATCGGACGACTGCTGTGAGCTTGATTGTGTTGACTATCTTGATTTTTACTCTATTTTCAAGAAAATTTTGATTAATTATACTTCAAATTTATAAGATATTTTTGTGCTGCACACAGAGAGACATAAATTACGGGTAAATTGAGATTAAATACGCATAAAAATGTTAAAATAATTCAGAATCCTAAGACGAATTGCAAGACGAACGAGTTCAAACCTGCTGACGACAATTTTAAAGGATTTCTTAATAAATGTATTTAATAGTCTCTTGAGACAAGGTTTTACCTACAATATTGTAATAAAATGAGACCTGGGCAGCAAGGGTCCATACTAATTTCGTGATTTAGATCAATTAGAAACACAATTTATAAAAGTTGTCCTACCCATAACGTGATAAGCAGCCTCTTTCAAATCTTTTAAAAAAAACTTTTTTAACTTTTTTAAAATTTCTTTTAACTTTTTTAAACTTTCCACGCTGTATCTCGAAAATATCAAAGTAGGTAAGGGAACCTAGTGCGTAAATTAAAATAGGTACAGGACCCTCCCTATACGAGTAATTCGCATTTGACCGGTTTTTTTTTATTTTTACTGTAATTCTCACTTCTTGCCAAATTTAATAATTAAAATTATAGTCTATTGGAAAAACTCTATAGGTTTTGATTACGCGGCGAAATTCTTGCAAAATGCAGGAAAAACTAAGCATAATTACTAACGTCTTGATTGCGATTACTTAGAAGCTTGATTTATATTGTGGCCATTTCTTTGTGAACATATACCTACTACTACCTTTAATATTTAATCGGGGCCCGAAAAAATCCCAAATAAGTTTTAAAGACCCTTCCGAATCATGTCGTATCTTTGCTGATCCTAATTTTCAATGCTCTCCTAGCAGGCTGCTCCTTTCCTACCGAATGGAAGGAAGTCACAGTTTCTGTGCTGCTGGTGGGAAGGTTGGCGGGTTTTCTAGGCATTCGCAAGCCTAGAAAACCCGCCAACCTTCCCACCAGCTACAGACCCAAAATAAAAATCTACGAAGAAGAACGATAAGAAGAATCATTATCAGTAGATTAAAGAGAATAGTCGAGGCTGCTCATCTGAACAACTGCTCATCAACGAACAGTTCGGTTTTAGATCCCACCACTCGTCCATACACCAAGTTCACCGGCTTACGGAACACTTAGATCGATTCGCAGCGACACTGCTGCCATATTCTTAGATATTGCCAAAGCCTTCAGGTCTGGCACAACGGCCACAAGGTCTGGCACAACGGCCTGCTCTTCAAGCTCCGTCGGATGGCTCTGCCAGAATGAAATTCAGAAAAAGCTTGAGGCCACGAATTTTGTATGAAAGCATCGGTGGGCGAGACTGACTTGTGGTTTTTTTTACTCACTAACATAAAATATATTTGTGGGTATTCAAAAATCATAAAACTTTCTAATCATACAAACTTATAGTATTCTTATAGTATACAAAGAAAATGTGCGAAATAATAACAATACGGTTCATAGATAATATTAAATCGATTTGCGGCTTTTTGAATAGTTCTTGTCGTTGCCCATCCTGTTAAAGTATAATTTTACATTTAATATGAAGACTCGAAGGGACAAAATAAAATATGGTAAATTTTATTTGTGGCACTGTGTGTGATAGCTACGACACGGAAACGTAGAATGAAATAAGATGTCATACTGGAATGAAAAAAAAACTTTTTCTCGACTACCTCTGAATATCCGTGGGTGGATGCTGCGTGGGCGAACGTGTTGTAAAAAGTTATTATTGTATTACTAATACTCCTACCACTTAAAGTCCAAGCGTTCTTTTGTTATAATTAGTATAATATGTTAAAGGTGCAGGGAGACACAAGGCACGGGGTAATTTATCAATATTTTTATTTCTGCGTTCTGGCACCAAGGAAAAAAAGCCCGGCGTTCAGTTCCACCATTCAACACGAAATGCCTTCAAAAATTCAGCGGAAAGTGGGCAACGGAGTGTCTTAACGCTCCCGGTTCCCGCTACCTATCCTGTTGGATGTTAAATTTTATTTTTATTTTAATCACCAACACAGCGTACACTAACAATTTAAACAGAAAAAGAAAGTCATACAATTAAAAACAAAGTGTCGCCGTAATTATAGGCGATGACGACAAGCATATACAATACAATATACAATAGTATTTTTAAAATTTTTAAGAAACTAAAGTAAGCATACACTAAAATTATATATAAAAACAATCGATAAAATACTTAATTTAAACAATAAGAGTATTAACAAAAATATGATATTGTTATTTAAAAAAAAAAA
>JAATLQ010008150.1:1679-70403 GCA_013421005.1 Heliconius erato x Heliconius himera | reverse complement strand
CCTGGCCCGAGTAGTCGCGCGCAGGTTGCTCCCGCGCGCTACTCCGAGCAGGCCGTCGAGGGTGCCCACCACCCTTGACTCCGCGACGTGCCTTGCAGGCTCCCGCCTCCGCGTTTCGCGGAAGACTCTTGTCCCCGCGTCTCGCGGCCAGTGGCGGTCGAGGAGGAGCACCGTGAGGTTTTAGTGGGTATTCGGACGGCCTAACATCTGCCAGTCCGCGAGCCCCACATAACCGAGCTCGAGTCCCCACTCGGGCCGGTATCCGTAATCGGATTTCCTCACGGAAAAAAAAAAAAAAGGGTAGGCAGAGGAAACCTAAGAACCTTATTAAGACACTCCGTTTCCATTAAGACTGCTACCCACTTTCCAGTGAATTCTGGAGGCGTGCGTATACAATCGCACTTAAAATTTACTCTTTTTTTAATTTTAATAATGTAAATTGTTTTAGGGAGACTCCGGCGCACCACTTCAGTATAGAAAAGAAACTGAGTTTGATGATGATATTAACATGAACGTTATAGTTGGTATAACATCATTTGGCAGGAAATGTGATCGTCATCTTCAGCCTTTAGGAGTTTATGTAAACATAAAACATTTCATAGATTGGATTGAAAGCCACGTGTGGCCAAGCAATAAAATATATTTTTTACCATTTTATTAAAAGTGTAGTGTGTCCATTATAATGGACAATTTTTAACGCTATTAGTTAAAGTACTTGGTATGTAAATTTCATATATGAAGGTATGACAGACCAAACTGAACAGCGCTTTTCTCACTAAACCTTTATATGTATATAATATTTTCTTTTAAATGTAATAAAATGAAATAATAAAGTCATATTAAAATATTGTTTTTTTTAACAGCATCACGCTGTATGCCGCACGCAGCAGGATAGTTATTGATTTTGAATGACTTTCGTTTTAAATATTTGTTTTGTCCAAGAAGGTAATTATGCTGTAATATTCTAATATAGACAGATTATTTTAATATTGAGGCAAGTCGTGATGCAGCGGCACAAAGTGTGACTATAAAACCGACTGGTTGTGCGTTCGACCCCCACTCGAGGAGATGAAATATTTACTTAAATTTATATTTCCATTTCTTCGGTCTGGTGTCCAGGCAAAACGCGGAGTTGAGTCCTGCCACTCACGAATGCCTCCAGAATTCGACAGAAAGTGGGGAACGGAGTGTCTTAACACTAGGTTCCCTCTGTCTACTCTGCTGTGTGCGCGATACAGCGTGAAGCCGATTTAACTTAATTTTGATTTAATTTAATAATTCTAATATTAAACTTATAAATGGGAGCGATGACGATTAATAAATTGTAGAGACGCTCTAGAAACGCGCTAACTTTTCCATAATATATATGTATTGAGTGGTTTCATATAATTTGTCGCCAACATTCATACCACGTTGAACACACCGGTTCTCGTCCGATCACCGAAGTTAAGCAACGTCGGGCGCAGTCAGTACTTGGATGGGTGACCGCCTGGGAACACCGCGTGCCGTTGGCTTTTTTACATTTTATAAAAAATATACAGGGTGGAAGTGTCAGCGCTCCTTTTACGGCAACATCATATAGGGTAAAATATTTTAAACCCATACCTAAAGATAGTCAACAAAATACCTCAACAGTTTAGACGTAGGATTTTTTTTCACTTCACGATGTTTATCCTTACCTGTATTTCGTGTGACGCAGTTACGCATAGATACCAATAAGGTGAACACATACTACTACAAAAATACTACTAAAGGTTAATCAACTTTGAACTTTGCCGCCAATACCTACGACTCCATTTCGGAATAAGGCGTATGCGGCGGTTTACCTTAATAGGTTTATGTGTGCGTGTGTTGTTCTTGACAAATGGCGATTTATATCACAACAGTAATTTAATTATTTATTTTGTTTGAAAAAACATTTTTTTATTTTTGGGAAAACAATAATTATTGTATGAGGCTTTTATAGAGTAGTTAAAACCGTGGTTTCATTTAAAGTGGTGCTGACACATCCACCCTGTATTTTTATTAAGATTGATAATCTAGGTTTTTTTGTCCAATATATTCGAAGACTCATTTCACCCACTTTACCTGCTGTACTAGTCGAATAAAAGTATGTAGACTTCTTTAAAGAACTTTGGAAGTACGTGTTTAATCAGGCATTTCTTAACTGCAGTAATTGAACAATAATTATTTGTCACTGTACAAACATAATTCAAAAATATAATAAAAAATTTAGATGATAAGCAGCACGGTTGCGAGTTCAATTCTCATTTAGGGAAATTAAATATATATATATATATTTTCATTTTTTTGCTCTGGTAACAATGGCATAGCATGGCGTCGAGTTCCGCGCCTGAAAATGGGGAACATAAATGTCTTAATGGGAACGGAATGTCGTAACACTAGTTTACTAGTTCCTAGGTTCCATCAGTAGACCTTGCTTTGAAGGAACGAAGTACGAAGCTAAAAAAGAAATAAAAAAAAATCTGTCAAAATAAAGTATTTATCCTTATACATATCAATTTTTCTAAAAGTCAATTTGGACAAAATCCTTCATAATATCGTTTTATATAGAAACATCCAACTCGTTGATTGAAATCATCCATCAAATGGATGAAGAGATGAAGGTTTGCCGTATATTAATGCTAGAAATAATTTTTCACGGCAATGCCCAGATTGGACAGCGCCGTCAGGTAACGTTATAATAATTTGACGTAATTCATTAATTTGCAATACGAAAAGGAAAAACTTTGTGCCCTCTTCGAGTATTTGAAGGAAAAATTAGGAAAAATGTTTGTTGGAATTTTTAGTTTGCTCTCGAATATAATTTTTTGTTAACAGATTATATTAAGTGTGACGGTAGGTCAGATATCCAACGTACAATAAATAAATAGATAGAAAGTAAGAAACCTAAAAAGTTTCGACAAAAGTATATCAATATTAAATTATTTTGCAAAATAAATTTAAAAAAATCCAGGAAGAATTAAACTCTTTCTGTATTCTATGTTTGATATTCTTTCTCTCTAAATGATCCATACAATAATTCCCCCAAATTAATATTGAACCCACATCCACTTCAATCACCACACTACTAACAACGGCGTCCACATAACGTTATATTAAAGAAATTCGTCACAAAGTTTCCCGTTGTATAAAAGTCAATTCACACTATTAAAAGCCTATATCAAACGGGAACGGAAAACGGAACGGAACGGAAAGACGGTGTCTATAGAGCGAAATAATCTTGTTTCATTCAGCATCCTTTGAGCGGAGTAGCTAGGCTAAGTGCATTTTATTCTCTTCGACCCTTTTAGAAAGCTTGGAGGGCCAGTACTAATGGCCTCTTATGTCCCTGGTAAACTCTTGGCCTATACTTTTTCTCTATTTCATTTTTTACCTACACTAATTTCTATAGTAATTTAGTTCCTAGACAGCAGAAAGTTATTATAGATTTTTTTTAACTGAGTTTTTTATACGATTAACCTCCAATGTCTCGGAAATTGGGTGGAAGCTGGGAAACGCAATGTCTTAACACCAGGCTGTTTCTGTTCACTCTATACAGCGCGGAATTTCCTTAAGTAACATAGAAATTTTCTTTCATATCGATATTCGATATATAGGCTATTTTTTTTTATCAGCTTCACGCTGTATCCCGCACACAGCAGGGTAGGCAGAGGCAACCTAGTGTTAGGACACTCCGTTCCCCACATTCCGCCGAGTTCTGGAGGCATTGCGTGTTGAGTGGCGGAACTCAACGCCGCGCTTTGACTCGACACCAGAGCGAAGAAATGAAAATATAAATGTAAATAAATATTTTACTTCCTCGAGTGGGGATCGAACTCACAACCAGTCGATTTGACTGTCCCACTTTGTGCCCCTACGCCACAACTGGCTTGCGTCGGTAAAACATACTATCGATAAAGTTCTGTCACTATTATTATCTATATTATTTAACAATTTTCTAGATTTTTGTCAAGTTTTATTTTGGTTCAAGACATGATCCAATTAGTTTTTAGTATTTAATTAGGCTTAATGGAGATATATCTTGTACCTGAGCTTACTGCATTTAATTTTAATATAATTTAATTTTGCTTCAAATACTACCTGAAAGAATATATGTATGTAGCAATATATTAAGATTGAGGTTGTTGTGCCCCAGTAGCATATCAACAGATTGTAAACGCGGTGGTTGTGGGTTCAATGTTCTGGGTGGAATTAAATTATATTAATTTACCCATCTCATACTGACAGACAAAGCGCGGCATTGAATTCCGCTACTCAACATCTAATGACTTGAATTCAAGAGGAAAATGGGGAACGGAGTGTTTTTACACTAGATTTTTTTTCTTTGTCTACCCAGATGTAAGGACGTAAAGCTGATTTTTTTATAGAAATATGTATAAGTAATTTCCTGGTAGGATTTTGCATTTTATGTTGGAATTCAGTACTCAGACTTTTAACGAAATGATAATTGAAAAGCGAAGAAATTAATTATTCTATATCCCACATGTAAGAGGAAAACTACTGTTAGTCCGCGCTCTGGCTCTATGTCAGAGCGAGAAAATGTAAATTTTCCCCCAGTGGGAACCGAACCCACAACTGTTGCGTTTACAGTCAAACGCTTTACCATTGCGCCACCTCAACCCTCCTTACTCATTGATATGTTAAATTAGCATTAATTGTAGTTTTAAGTAATTTATTTGAGTTTACCCTCAAAATCACACATTTTTTCTTAAACGAAAATTGAATCTAAAACGACCGAAGTATTCTCACAACTGCTCCAATACGGCAATAAATTTAAAATTTACCCCCGCAATAACTTGTACATGACTCGCATCGGGGAAGGGCCCAAGTTAAATTGGGGCAAGTTGAATCAGAAAATTGGTTAAAATTCAATTATTCGACATTATTCGCCTACTTCGAGTTTACTTCGGGGGCAAACTACTTTATCGTTTCATTCACTTCGAGGGCACGCCGTGATTGGTTTTAATCTAACATCAATACAGCTAGGAAGTAGGGAACTAGGACGTCGATCACAAAAAAATATTTCTATTTTTATATGAATGGAATGGAAGAAATACTTTTTACTGTTGCCTACTACAATGTATCTGTTAAATATAAAATGAGTATATAGGTAGTATATTGATTTATTATGTGACTAATGGGCGGTACGCGGCTTCGCCCGCTTCTTATTTGCTTAATATTATTTAAGTCTATTTAAGATTTAAGTGTATGAACGAATATCTTAGCTCTCTCTCTCTCTCTCTGAATAGCTATTATAGTTCTTTGTCACATATTTCGAATCTTAATTTTGTATATGAGTATATCTATAAAAAAGGCCCGACACGTTCAACATTCACATTTAATAATTTCTTATAGTTTATCTGGACCACTACTGTTCAACATCAGATTGTTTTTAAAATCAAATATGACCTAGACCCCGCTGAGACAAAATACACTCTACGTCGCTTTGTGTCTACCAGAGCGCAGAATTGATCCCTGATCCAGGATCGAACTTAAAACCATCGTATATACCAGATATTATAGATAATTTTTTTTGCTTCCCGTTGTAGCACGTAGCAGGGTAGGCAGAGGGCACCTGGGAACCTAGTAGTTTCAATTACAACACGTCTGTTCTTCAAACAGTACAGATAATTAATAGTTAGAAAGACTAATAGTTATAAATACTTAATGCATAGCCACGGGTTAATCTCAACGAGCAGTCATGTTTGCGATGCCACCGATTACAGGCGCGGCGACATCCAGCTAACTACGTAAGTTGAAACCGCAAGTTACACAAAAGACCTACAAAGTTTTCCTCAAACTACGGATGGAGTTGGGAATTAGCATTTGGTACGAAATAGATACTCGGAAAAAGGAGGAATTAGATTTATTTTCTTTTTAGCTTCAAGCTGTATTCCGCACACAGTAGAGCGGTACGCAGAGCTAACCTGGAAACTTAGTGTTAAGACACTTCGTTCTTATTAAGACACTTCCGGTCCCCACTTTCTGCCGAATTCTAGAGGTATTACGTGTCAAGTGGCGGAAGTGGCGTAACCAGGAAGGAGCAAACTGGGCGTAATTTGTAGGATAGTCCATGGACAGATTAAACAAGAGCGGAATTAGTGCCGAGCCCTGATGTACTCCAACTTTAATTTCAAATGGTTGGCTGGTTTTAGCCAAACTTTACACTTGTGTACTAATGCGTTCATATGTAGTGCTTACCAGGGAGATGTAGTGTTCCGATATTCCTTGCGCTTGCATGTCTTGCATGTTTAACCTGCGTGATATTCTATTAAATGCCTTTTCAAGGTCCATGAAAACCATGTAAAGATATTCTTTGCTGGTCCTGTGTTTCTCGATGAGAACGTTCTGTGTTTATATTTCATCTGACAGCTTTACATGGTTTGATACCATATTGATTTTCTGATACTGATATGAGACGACTGCGACGATTATTTAAGATACGCTCCCAAATTTTCAACATGTGAATTTTCATAGTGTCAATTTGATACCTCTATAATTTCCAGAGTAGCTTACATCTGCCTTGTTCTTATAAAAGAATCAGCAAGAACAACTGTTAAAATTCATAATATAGTATTATATTATTATATAATAGTATAAATATTATATTTGTAATACCTATCTCTCGTATCTTAGATCTTTGGAGTTAGGTGATTTTATCTGATAGGCTGTATTTTGAGGTGCATTTTTCATTAAAATATAGATGACATATTTATGAACTAAGTCATAGAACTGAACACCACACATTGTCAAACACTCTAGAAACAAAAATTGCATGTTGAACGGAATAGCTCAAGGCTTCCCTTGGTCGTGCCACACTGGGAAAATTAAAATAATTTAAAAAAAATCAGCTTCACGCTATATCTCGCACACAGCACGACAGGTATAAGAAACCTCCTCTTTTAAGACACTCTGTTCTTCAGTTTCTGTTGAATTCTGGAGGCATTGCTTGTTGAGTGGCAGAACTCAACGCCGAGCTTTGCCTCGACACCAGAGCGAAGAAATGGAAATATCAATTTAAATAATTATTTTATCTCCTCGAATGGGGATCAAACCCACAACCAGTCGATTGTACAGTCACACTTTGTGCTCCTGCGATACGACTGGCCTCTCAAAATAATTATTTTTTGTCAATAGAGTTCGTTACAGTTGGATACTTTCCTATTGCGCTATGACGGCATTAATTTATACTTTAACCAGAGAAATTTCAAATCACAAGCATCGTATTAAGAAATGTTCCAGCAGTCCTTCTCAAAAAATTTGAACTGCGCCAAGAGTTGGGCACAAGCAAGTGACAGTAAACGCGGCGGTTGCGGGATCAATCCCCATTCAGTTGAATTAACTATTTAAAATTTTCATTTTCTCGCTCTGGTGACGAGGCAAAGCGCAGCGTTTAGTTCCGCCACTCACTCTGAATCGGCGGAAAGTTGAGAACACAGGTAACTTAAAAGGGAACGGAAAGTTTTAACACTAGGTTCTCAGATTCTACCTTTCTATGGGCGGAATAAAGCGTAAAATGTATAAAAATACAAATATTAATCTCGAATGAAATTAAAACCTATATTATCAGTTACTATCCTACATTTCCATTTCCAAAACAAGATAGTCACCAAACAAAAAAAGGCCATTACAAAAGAAAATCCGAACAAAAGTATATTCCTGTAGCGATTTAAGTATCTAAAACTATTCCATGTAAACTCAACCACCGCAATAAGACCACAGATTCCTTAGTATTGTAACATAAATAAACATTCCACAGTGGAATTGCACTCCGCACAGTGCAGGCAGCCGCCGTGCTAGCTCCTTTAATAAAAACCTGCCACGAAAATTAACTACTCGGATATTTACTAAGAATTTACATTGTGTTTTTCAGTTTCTATTAAAGTAATACCAGTTGTAGTAGTTTGTAGGTACGTGGATAAGACTGGGTTGTTTTTTTTTGTGACTTTTTTTATACTGATATTGATATTATTTGTGAAAATTTAATGTTGAAATTAAAATCTCTTGGTACATTTAAGTTTTGGTGAAATTTTATTTACATAGTGTAGGTAGACAGTAGGAACCTAGTTCCTCTGTTTGACTCCCTCAGCCCAATATTTGAGCTAGTAAGAACGTGTGCTAAATTTCATGTATATACTTCTTTGCTTAAATATGGTATAATTCAGTGTATATTACTTCTTTGCTTAAATATGATATAATAATCCTACTTAGGGTATAGTCTTAGTTTCTTCAAAATCTGTTTAGTAATTTTTAAGATAAGTAACCACGCATTTCTGGAGAGGTCTATTCATAGATAGTCTAAATGTTTGGCCTTAAAACAAAATGTTAACAAACGAAACTAACCTTCTCAAACTTTTATACATAGATAATATCATATTTGTACGAATGCGAATCCTTCGGCACCGTTTCGTCTATTATATGTTAGAATACTTTAACAACAGCAACGTCGTCCGTATTGAAGTTTTCTTTTATTTTCTTTCTTTGGCGGAGAATAGTACAAGCAAGTGCAAGTTACTAGGTTAAAGTTCACTCAAGTTTTTAAGCATGAAACGTCAATATAAAAAAAATAATAAAAAAAACTTTAAGCTTAAAACAAAAAAACTTACAAAACAAAAGTAACAACTAAATAATTACATTTAAATTAAAATTGCTAGAAATATCTTAATTATTAATCCTAATCCATAAATTACAACCATAGTTTGATCTAAGTCGAGATGTTGTAAAAATGGCTGAAATAACCCAACCGATGAAAAAACGTCACATTTTTATGTAAAATGTTCGAAGTATATGTGTTCTATAATTTATTAATATAATATTAAAATGCGTTTAAAGTTTGGAAATAAAATACATTTTGCGTGTTGTAATATGTAAATAAACTATTCAATAAATAAATAGAAAATAATTTAAGGCATTTATAATATTCGATTTCTCTCAAGTTTGAAAGGGTTTTATTAGTTTAATAGATTTTCAATATTATATTAAATTCAATACAAAAGTTTCAATAGTATTATTTACAGAGCTATCAGTGTATTACTCATACAGTTTTTTTTTATAAATATATTCACACCATCAATCGTGCCCGTGTACAGTATAAAAAAATCAGCTTCACGCTGTATCCCGCACACAGCAGGGTAGGCAGAGGGAACCTAGTGTTAAGACACTCCGTTCCCCACTCTCTGCCGAATTCTGGAAGCATTGCGTGTTGAGTAACCTGTACAGTATGTTTTTTTTTAAATTTGTTTACCTTTTATCTCAACGGTTCCTGAATAGAATATAGTAATCTACATTTATTTAACGTCAATTTAATTTATTTATCCGCCATGTTATACTAAATCAAATTAAACCTGAAGCTTACAGTCCTCTTACTCTAAATAATGATGTCTGAGTTAATATTAGTTATTGTGATAATCCTATACAAGTCACGGCTGATATATTTACGGCACCGTCCATCGCTATTACACGGTCTAATGTGTTTAGCACGTTAAGTATACATAATTAATATATATTAAAATCGTGAATCAACTTTTGATTCTCAACACAAAAGTGTATATTTATTTTTTATTACTTATTTCTTTTAGCTTCACGCTTTATCCCGCAAATTGCTTTGTTACCAGAGCGAGCAAATGAAAAATTTAAATATTTAATTTACTGAAAATGGTGTAATTAACATTACAAATTCAATTACAAAATAAAAAAATATTTATAAAAACAAAAACCCCGACTGCATAAAATTAAAAAGAAAATAAACAAGCCCAATAGTTTATTTGGATTAACAATCGGGACCTCTTTAAATTATGCGGGGTTCCTGGTAAAGATTTTATTGTTTGAAGAATTACTTATAGGTCCCGACTGTTAATTCTAATAAACTATTGAGCTTGTTTATTTTGTTTTTAGTTGTATGCAGTCGAGGTTTTTGATTTTTTTTTTAATTTTTTTTTATTATTCACTTTTTTTATTAGGATTTATTATGGTAATGAATCCTAACAAAAAAGTGAAAAATAAAAATATATAATCATGATATACCTTTTTGAAATCCTCTTGAATTTGATACCCATATTGTGGTATTCAAAACGATTTTTTTTTCACTAAGTCCAATGGCGTCCCACAACCGTCATGATTGTTTTTTTTTACGTCAACTAACTTTTTTTTACGTCTAAGATGACTGGACACTTGGACTGCTAATATGAATCTAACTATACCTCAATTATTTAAATCGTTTAGCGGTTCTGGAGATATGAGGTAATAAAGAATATTACATACATACATACATACAAGATACGCGCGAAAAACATAACCCTTCCTAAGCAGTCGGGAAAAAGGTCAGCGTGTAACAGTAAACATACGCGACAGGTTCGATTCCTTTTCGAGGAAATGAAACATGTAATATTGTTATCGCTCTGTTGTAGTTCTGTAGTTTTCTTCTCTAGTGTGTTTCACTCACAGCTGAAAAAAAAAAAAATCTATCAAATTTTCTATAACTAACCTTTCAAGAACCGTCTAAAATTTATCCTAAGTAAACAAAACAAGTTTCGACATGTCGTCAAAACACCTTTTAAATGTCTACAGTATCTGCCTCTAATATCTTTTCCCTCTCCTCGCTCGACCCAAAGGGAATTATTTCTCAATCTTGCCCTGCATGAATACCTAAAGGACTTCGCCTTATCAAATATGTATCAACATTTTGCACCCTCCTTTCCAATATATCGATCCGTATTAGAAAACATGTTAATACATATTTTTTACTTTGCAGCTTTGTTTTTTTTTTCTCTGAGTCATAAAGACAAGAAAATCTTGTAGAGATATAAAATATATACTTTTTAGGATAAGTTTTTAGAATAAAGGGGTTTTAAATCGCGCCTGTTTATTTAAATTTTGTTTAGTGTTTAGAGAACTTGAAATTTTTAACGTAGTCCGATTTGTCGGTGCGCCGTTTCGACTCTATCCAATTTTTTTACTTTGTCAAAAAAGTATTTGTTAGTGTTTTATATTTTCATTTCCTCGCTTCCCCACTCTACACGGAATGTCTTGAAAATTCAGTGGAAAGTGAGGAACAGAAATATCTTAATTGCACCGTGGTATCTTAATACTAGGTTTCCAGGTTCCCTCCGCCTACGCTGCTATGTACGGAATACAGCGTAAAGTAAAAAAAAAGTAGATATCTCATTCGACATTCGGGTAAGTCGCTAAGTTTTTATTAGTGTACTATAACAAGCCTATCGTAAATTTCAATTGAACATGGCACGCGATGGCAAATACTAAATCATTGTCGTATAAACAAGGTTGAACTTTCTTATGTTATAGCAACCCTTATCAAGGCAAGTTTCACCCGTGAGTACGTGAGATCTTGATATAACTGTTATAAAACCTAAACAAACCAGTGGGTGTATTATAAAAAAATCATAGATCAGCTTCACACTATATCCCGTACAGAGCAGGTTAGGCGGAGGGAACCTAGTGTTAATACACTCCTAATACATTGCGTGTTGAGTGGTGGAAGTCAGCGCCTAGTTTTGCCTCAACACCAAAGCAAAATAATGAAAATATAAAAGTTTATATTAAATATTTCATTTCCTCGAGTGGGGATCGAACCCACAACCAGTCGATTTTAGAGTCACACTTTGTGCTCCTGCGTCGTGTTCTATTATTTCTTTTTTTAAGCTGCACACTGTATTCCGCATATAGCGCGTTCGACAGAAAGGACTTCCCTTCCCCACACACCTCCCAACTTTCCAGGCATTGCATGTTGAGTGGCGGTAATCAACGCCGTACTTCACCCTATTTTCAGAACGAAACTAAAAATAATATTTCATTTCCCCAAGCGGGAATCGAACGTTCAAGCATTGAGTACAGTCTACTGTTCGTCCAACGTTATAACTATTTTAAAAGCGACAATAGTAAGATAATTATAATTTAGTTAAAGTCAGACAGGAGCTCGGATAGTGGAGGTTAGCGGTAATGTGCATTTCAAAGTGGCCGCTTAAATCTAAAGCTTGTGTCCCAGATACCACTCTGAGCCGCCACCCGTACAAAATTAAAGTAATTCTATAATTTCGTAGCAATCGAATCTACAACCACCGTGTTCAGACCTATCACACTGCGCCAGTATGGCTATATAAGTATAAGCTGAACAGCCTGTTTGGCTGAACGTCCAAGTCTTAGTAGCTGTTATTTCGAATTAAATATATATTTTTTAAATAGAAACTGTAGTACTATACCTGCGGTCAAAGCTACTTTTCGAGACATTGTTGAGTGGCGGAAATCAACGCCATGCCTCCCTGTTACCAGAAAGGAGATTGAAAATATTTCACACCCCAAGCGGACATCGAACCTTCAACCGTCCAGTCAGTCAACGTTATTAGTATTTAGACCTTAGTTCTTTTTACGTGACATGACAGGCGACGCCGCAGGTAAACGCTAGTATTTATATATTTACATAGTTAAATACTTGTAACGTTGCGGTTTAATTCGTAAACATGCGGTAACCACCCGACAATCCCACGCGATCTGAACCGACGGTAGTCCCAAGTGAACGAGGATATACGGTTGAAACGTGTCCTTCTATCCTGATATGGGAAAAAATGGATAAGGAAACTGTGAATATATTGTTCTTAATAAATTTTCTTTGAAATATATTTTTTATTATGTATAAAAAGAGTCGTCGCCCGTAATTTTGTTTTAGAGGATTTTAACACAGACTTTGAAAAACGATCTCTTAATACTCCTCTGACTCCACGACCTACGTGGCAAATTTTACCTTTTTGTTTCCAGCAGTCTTATTCGGATATGTTATAAAGTGTTAGTGACAACAAAGGAACCCCACATATAGCAGGGAAGGCAGAGGAAAGCTGGACCCAGTGTTAAAACACTCCATTCCCCTTAAAACACATCCGTTCTCCACTTACTGCCGAATTCTTGAAGCATCCCCTGTTGAGTGACGGAACTCACCGCTGTGCTTTGCCTTGTTACCAGAGCGAGAAAATGAAAATATTAAAGATTTAATTCCTCCGACTGGGAATCGAACGCACAACAGTCGCATTTACAATAAAAAATATTAAAATGTGGCAAACTTTATATTTTTCGACTTATTATTACGCAACGATAAACAAATCGTATATTATTTTGCCATATTTGATTTAATATATCTTTATTATATTAAATTACTAGGTTTTCCTGTCAATTACTGCAAATGCTGGCCTTATCAGAGTACTAGCATAATCAATATGTATGCTATAGAATAACATAATTATGTTATATATTCTATTGAATTACAAATTGAGGCTAGTCGTGGCGTAGCAGCACGAGGTGTGACTGTAAAACCGACTGGTTGTGGGTTCGACTTCGGTTCACTCAAGGAGATGAAATATTTACTTAAATTTATATTTCCATTTGTTCGCTCTGGTGTCGAGGTTAAGCGCGGCGTTGAGTTCTGCCACTCAACACGCAATGCCTCCAGAATTCGGCAGAAAGTGGGGAACGGAGTGTCTTAACACTAGGTTCCATCTGCCTACCCTGCTGTGTGCGGGATACAGCGTGAAGCTGATTTACAAATAACGTCTATAATAATAATTATTTTAATACAAAGTTCTCTAATACATACAAGAAGAAATGATGAAGATCAAATGTTTCTCTTCCCCTAGTCTAGCCTAGTAGATTTTATGAAAAAAAAAGTAGTAACAAGATAAAGCACGGCGTTGAATTCCACCACTCAACACACAGAGTGGGCGATAACTCACTTTTCGCCCAAATTTTGTTTGGACCGATTTTCTTAATACATACTAAGATCAACTCTGCTGTATAAGGGATATAAACCTGTAGTCCACGTGGCTGAAACCGTTGTAGGATCACTACATAATAATAATATAATGTAATTACTAATTTACGATAAAACATATACACTAAAGACATAACATATGCCGCATCCAAATACGCTATTATATTTTTTTTTCGTCCGAATCACATCACAGTTTGTTGATGCCCCGCCAAGTTGAGCTTCTTCTTATCCTATCCTATATAAGATACTGTTTACAATTTTATAAGACCATATTATATAGATAAATTTATTTACTTTTTCTTATATAAAACTCAAATTTTACACTATGGTAAATAGGAATCTGTGTCAATGGTAACTTTGGAAAAATTAAATTAAATCAAATTAAATCAGCTTCAAGCTGTGTCTAGCACACAGCAGGATAGGCAGAGGTAACCTGGTGTTAAGACACTCTGTTCCACACTTTCTGCCAAGTTCTTTAGACATTGCGTGTTGAGTGGCGGAACTCAACGGGGCGCTTTGCCTCGACACCAGAGCGAAGAAATGAAAGTGGGGTGTCAAGTGGGGATCAAACCCACAACCAGTCGATTTTACAGTCACACTTTGTGCCCCTGCGCCACGACTGGCCTCAACTATAGATGCAATTCAGTAAAAATCCAAACGTTTGAACGGACCCATATAACGTGGGGGAAACGTTTGTTTTTAGGTTTGTTGCGGCATTGGGTGTTGTATGGCAGAACTCAATGAGTCGCACTTTATCCCGATGTCAGAGTGAAGAAATGAAAATATTAAATATTTAATTGCTTCAAGTGGGAATTGAACCCACAACCTGTCGTGTTTACAGTCGCACGCTTGTGCCCCTTGCGACACGACCCCAAACAACATTTTTATATACGCACATACATCAATTTAAGATGTTTTTATTTATTAAAATGTTTTTTAAGACAAATTATCGAACCCAAAACGTTCAAGATTAAACGCCATTCCACTAATATACATAAAGGCAGTAACAGACAAAAAAAAGACAATATTCAAGAACAAAATATATCCATGTATCATTTATTCACCCTTCTTGCAGACGCAAAAAGTAACTTTTGACGTACAGCGATGTTCGCGACGGGTCGTAAATCGAGTTGTAACTAACAGAACAATGGTCGCGCAATCAACGCACCCTTTGTGCCCCCGATAGGGGAAACCGCACTGGAACTGGAAACGTATAAATAACACCGTTTTTCTATATGACTTTTTTGCATGCAGTGTTGGAAATATTTTTTAAACACAGTAATTAACTATATGATATGGCTTGATATATTTTAAGTTATCTCGTATATCTGGTAGGAGGGTGGACAGAGGGTTGCAGGGTTGGCAGGAAGTGCATGGATGGCCTTTTTTATGAGGGAACCCTTTACTCCGCCTGAATTGAAATTCAAACGGACTAAGTGAGAGTCATGCATCAGATTTAGGATGTCTATAATGCCCACTAAAACCTTACGGTGGTCCTCCTACATGCTGAGGCTGTATTAGCTATCTTAAAGTTACATCATCTTTGATCTTATAAGAAAATGAAATTATCTTATCTTGTCACAATGAGATGTACTCCCTAGCGACGTCAGAAATCAACTGTATGTGAGCATACAGCGGATAAGCCCAACCATGACATCGGGTCTAGTGAACCCCTCACTAAGGAGAATACTATTAAAACACAAAAGTATCCTTATTTCAATAGAAGAAACGGTTGGAAACTTTCTATCACATGGGATCGACCAGAGGGCAAGGCACAGTCAGCTTATTCTGCAGGAATCCAGAGTAGTACGTGAGGCAATTGAGAAATCGTTGGCGGTAGTTTGATATATTAATTATGTCAGCTGACAGACGAATGCCACCTCAGTCTACCCGTGACCACGGACTACTGCAAAGTGTTCGAAGCGACGGATTTCCAAAAATATAAAATTCCAAATATACTTAAACAATTCGCTTAAAAGGTTTAATTTAAAATTAAGTATCATCTTGTAAATTGAATAATTAAATAGTTATTGATAGTAAAATAGCTTATTAATCGAGTCGTTGTCAGTTAAATAATAATTTGATCCAGTAATAAATTGAACTAAAAGCCTTTATGAGTATATGTTAAAGATAAATTTTCAGAAACTAATGTAAAACACTATGATTTTGTATTTTTATTTTATTCTAGAATTAAAAAATAAATTAATAAATGTAACAAATAGAGGTCTTCGTAGTTTCATATACATTCAACCTTCATAATAAATTATTTTTGCAGAATATCGTTTTTGTTTTGACTGACGTTTCGACTGTGCTTTATCAGCAGTGGTCACGAATAAATAAATATAAAATCAAAATTAAATCAGCTTCACGCTGTATTCCGCAAACATCAGGGTAGGCAGAGAGAACTTAATGTGTTAAGACACTCTGTTGTCTACTTTCCGCTAAATTCTGGAGGCATGTTGATTCACATTTATATTTCATTTCTCCGCTCTGGTGTCGAGGCAAAGCGCGGCGTTGAGTTCCGCTACTCAACACGCAATGCCTCCAGAATTCGGCAGAAAGTGGGGAACGGAGTGTGTTAACACTAGGTTCCCTTTGCTTAGCCTGCTGTGTGCGGGATACAGCGTGAAGCTGATTTATTTATTTTATATTTATGCTGATCATATTTTTATTCCTGATATTTTTATATCTTTATGATTATCTGTTTGTATGTGTTTGTAAGTTCACTTTTACAGTTGACGGTCTATAACAGAAATTGTAGCAGAAACAGATATATATTTTTACTTTCATGCCATATCCTAGTATTGAATTGCGGAACTCGCAGCGTGAATCTTGCGGGATACGGCGTGAAAATATCATTTTTGTCCATTTACAATCTGTACATTCTTTCATCGTATTTGGTTGCACATATAGGGATGCCACTTGTGTATCCCGCACGTAACACGCGGAGGGAGATAATATTAAGACACTCTATTGCCTATTTTCAGAGAAGAAAATGAAAACATTAAATATTCCACTCATCTGTGTGGGAATTGAAACCGTAACCTATCGAGCTAACAGTCACACGCTGTGCCGATGCGGCGTGATTGGCCATACATACTCGTACATTATATTATTGACATTACCATTAAATACTTTAGGTATTATTCCTAAATACATATACACAAATCCGCTGTTGAAACAACGATCTGGACTTACATGAAGTGACAAAATTAGTAAGCAAAATTCTTGTTCGCCAGCTTATTAAAGTTAAGCGAGGTTTAATATTAAATCCGCGTTCTGCTCCGCCGGCGGCGCTCCACCACTCTAATGAATGCGGCGTCACGCCGTAACTGAGAGGCGAGGAATGCGTCACCTGACAAAGTCGAGTACGTAAATTGAAAATTATCGGAAAATATGTCGAAGAGCCGTAAATATGTTCTTTTAGATATATTTTTTTTTAATATATACTTTTTTATCTTTTTTTTTACCTTCACGTTGTATCCAACACGTAGGTTAAACATTGGGAACTGGGAACCTAGTGTTAAGTCTTCAGTTCCTATCAAGATGCTTTCATTTCTACTATGATGTTTTCCCTATTGTCTACTGAATAATCGAAGCGTTGCGTGTTAAGTGATGGAACTCAATGCCACAATTTGCCTCGTTACCAAAGCCAGGTTATGAAAATATGAAATATTTCATTCCACCAAATGGGAATCGAACCCACTACTGTCGCGTGTACAATGGCAAGCTTGTTGAGTGGTGGAATCCAAAGCCGCGTCTCATTACCAGAGCGAGTTAAAGAAATAGTTCATTCAATAGTTGAAATCGAACCCACAAACTCCAAACTTTTACAAGCACACGCTTTACCACTGCGCCACAACAACATCCTCAATATACAAGGTGTAACGTGATCGCGATGTTTTCCTTACTATTGCTCAGTAATAGGACTGACACGTTTCCAAAAGAAAATTATTATTCTGTTAAAATTAGTTTTTTTGAAAAAGTAATATCTAAATAATAATTTAGCGAGTCCCGTATATAATATCTGCTTCAGATGCAACCCTGATGCTGACCACGATCCTCGGACATGAAGGACCGACTACAGATTCCAGAAGACGGAGTGTATCATAACATACTTCTATCTGTAAAATATAAAGTAAATTAATGAAAATTTTAAGAAAGATTAATATTTTTTTATTTATTGTTCTAATGTTCCAAAAATTGAATTACAATCACCAAATAAAGTAAAAGTAAAACTGTCGTTCTAAAGTATTAAGCAAATACGGTCTTTTAAGTCACGAGTTTGAAGTTTACCAGCGTTTTAAACTGATGATATCCTGGAAGTTAAACGCATATGAAAGTTTTAAGTCCTCTTAGAAAATATATGGAGATTATGGTGACGTTGCGGTGGTACATGTGATGGAACGTAAATATAAATTTAGTGGTACATAAGGCCAGTCGTGGCGCAGGCACAAGCGTAGTGACTGTAAACGCGACAAGTTGTGGATTCGATTCCCACTAGAGGAAATGTCATTTATATTTTCATTTTCTCGCTCTGATAACGAGGCCAAGCGCAGCATTGAGTTCCGCCAATCGATATTTATTCCCTCCAAAATTCGATGAAACGTGGAGAGCGGAAGTGTCTTAAAGGTATTCCCTTTATGTCTATAATGTCTTAACACTAGATTCTCAGGTTCTCTCTGCCTACTAATATACTACTACTACAAGCGAGATACAGCGTGAAGCTAAAAAAAAATTAAAAGCTTTTACCTGCAGCTTTGCCCATATTCTTTAAAAGCTAAAAGTATGGGCTTTATTCACACATTTTCAGTACCAGGTACCTGTGACATAGGAACAGTAAGTTACATGGAAGCGATTAATCTATTATAATATATATTATAACTGTCCTTAATAAATGAACTATCCAGCATACAAAAATTATCAATTAGTTCTAGAGATTGGTGTGTTCAACCATACCAATTGGCAGTGACATTTCAAAATATAAAAATAAATATTTCAGCAGTATATACAATGAAGCCAGTCGTGGCGCAGGGGCACAAAGTGCTAGAGACTATAAAAAAAATATAAGATAAGAATAAATAAATAAGACTATAAAATCGATTGGTTGTGGGTTCGATTCCCACTCGAGGAAATAGATAGGAGGAATATTTATTTATATTTAAATTTCCATTTCATTTTGAGGCCAGTCGTGGCGCAGCGGCACAAAGTGTGACTGTAAATCGACTGGTTGTGGGTTCGATCCCTACTCGAAGAGATGAAATATTTACTTAAATTTATATTTCCATTTTCTTCGCTCTGGTGTCGAGGCTAAGCGCGGCGTTGAGTTCTGCCACTTTACACGCAATGCCTCCAGAATTCGGCAGAAAGTGGGGAACGGAGTGTCTTAACACTAGTTTCCCTCTGCCTACCCTGCTGTGCGGGATACAGCAAGTAGCAGATTTTAACCTACAATAAAATTATAAAATGATATTAAAACATTTTAAAACAAGGAGATCGTAAATAATTTTAATAAATTCATAATATAGATATATATAAGTATCAGCACACCGCCCGGTCCCCCAGTGACCGTCTCAAGCAAACTTTTCCTAATACTTATCATTCAAGTCATCCAATATTAAGGGGGAAACTTTGCCATAACATTCAACAGGTACCGTCAAAAACTCTTCAACAAATGTAACCTGTCTTAATAATATTCTTGTGAAATTTAACTTGGGCAGTATCGGATTTTTGTTTTATTATTTATTTAGTTTTACACTGTTTCCTGCACAAGAATTAAAACATTTCGTGCCCCATTCCTGACCAATTTTCGAGATTTCGATGTTGATTGGCGGAGCTCAACGCCGCGTTTTATCTTTAGTCTTTCGTCAAATTTGTAATTACAGTCACATGCTGTACTTCTCCACCATAACTTCTACGATGAGAAAGGATTTAAAGCCGTTTCTGTTTGTTAAAGTCCCAAAACGCAAGATATGATAATAATCAACATATCAAAAATTGCTATAATTTTACGGCATTCAATATAAGGATATGTACTGAGTGCCATAGTAATAACATAAGAAACAGGAAAAGCTGTAACCACGTAATTGGACCTTTAAGTAACGTTAATATGAACCCGGCGTGGCAGGTTGCGTCAAGTAAAAAAAAAATATTCTTTTTAGTCACTTCCGGTACAAAGTGGTACTTTCAACTACGACAGGAATGCATAAATGTGTGTTTAACTATTGAATTTGACTGTTTTTGTATAGTGTTTAGTAAAAAAAATAAATAAACTTAGTGATACTGATTTTTCAAAATTATGTTTTTTTAAATTTAGATGGAAATAACAATTTTTCTTTGTATGGAATCCAAATTCGCAGTTTCACAGCGACAGCGATTTGATTTTCGTTTTTATTAGTTTTACTTTTTCTTTCATATACAACAGCATATGCATAGGACAGGAGAGAGTACCTAGTGTCGAGGCATTCCTTTTATTTTAGACACTGTGTGTTGAGTGGCGGAGCTCAACACCGCGGGCGAGGAAACGAAAATAATTTATTTATCTCAGCGGGATTGGGACACCAAATCGTATTTGCATTTAGACGTTGTATTATTTGATTTATTTATTATTTCAACTATATTACATTAAATTATTAATATAAAGACTCAAAATACTTTAAAAGTTTAAACCAAAATTCACTTTCTATTATTACACTATAAAAATCGTCTAGAAACAAGACGTGCTTCAACATATCTTATTTAATAATGTTCATATGAAATTTACGACCAACGTAAATTTTGTGTTAGAAAAATTATAGTATGGACACTACAGTGCGGTCGACGAGTAATGGCCGCTGCGAAGTTAGATTTTGTAAACTATTGATAATTACTCACTGGAGCAGAAAATAATCAAAATTAAGAAAAAAAAAACAAATTTATTTTGCGCAGCGAAACTATAGCTAACTTCAGAGCGGCCACAACTCGCCGACCGTACTATACAGTATACATATTGTTTGTTAAAAGTAAAACAATGTCGATGTAAAAGAAAAATAAAGGCGGGTACAGACGGGCCGACGTCACGCCTCCGCTGTGGTCACGTAGGGACGCAATTTGCTAGCGAAATGGAAAAACGGGGTCCGCGGAGGTACGTGCGGTGTGGTTTACGATACCTTTATATGTATGAAGATGTTGGAAATATGGTGTGATGATATAATTTTAGTTGTAATATTTTAGGCTTTTTGTTTTATTTTCAAAGATTTTTAATTTTTTTTAGTTTACACTGAGTAAGCAAGGAAGGACAGAGTGAATTAGAGTCCGTTCTCAAGTTTTTACTTTGTGTAGAATGCTGAGGCCAAATCTGCTAGTTAGATGTGTTAAGGCGGAGAATTATGACAGTACTTTGAAATCCATGAATTTTTTTCGGCTTGATGCTGTATCCCACATATAGCGGTAGGCAGTGGAAATCGTAATTTTTAGAATGTTAAGACACTCCGCTTCCCATTTCTGCCGAATTCTGTAGGCAATGTGTGTTGAGTGGTAAAACTCAACGCTTTTGACTCCACACCACAGCGAAAAGATGAAAATATGAAATATTTCATTCCTTTGAATGGGAATCGAACCCACAACCTGCCGCGCTTACGGTTAAATGAGTGTACCTAGCCCTACGCCACGACTGGCCTAAAATCATTAATCTGTACATTTTTTAATAATTTATTCATCCAAGTAAACTCGCAAAAATATTTGTAAAAAGTTATAAAACGTCAATCTCCTTCAAATTTTCTTAAAAAAACTTTTAATTGCTTTAAGACTTTATAAATTAATTTGCAGAGAAATATTCACACAACAGTTATAAATCTTCATAGTCAGAAGTAATCTCAAACAATATTTAAAGTTTAGGTTATAGATTAAAAAAATATCGTGAGAATGTTCGGCGGAAAGAGGGGAAAAGAGTGTCTTAGCATTGGGTTCCCTCTGCCTACCCTGCTATGTGCGGAATACAGCATCACGCTGAAAAAAAGGAGTGTTAGTGTATATGAAAACTGGCAAGCTCAATTTGTCCTACCTCTCTGTGTCCGATGGAGCTTAACAGTTCTGATGATAAAGAAATTATAAAATAAATCAGCTTCACGCTGTATCCCGCACACAGCAGGGTAGGCAGAGGGAACGTAGTGTTAAGACACTCCGTTCCCCACTTTCTGCCGAATTTTGAAGACATTGTGTCTTAAGTAGCAGAACTCATCGCCGCGCTTTACCTCGACACCAGAGCGAAGAAATGGAAATATACATTTAAGTAAATATTTCATCTCCTCGAGTGGAGATCGAACCCACAACCAGTCGGTTTTGCAGTCATACTTTGTGCCCCTACGCCACGACTGGCCTACATATTATTGTGATTTCAAAATGGCCGCCACATCAAAATGGCGGATTATTATTATTATTACTTGTACAAACTCAGATGTGTTTACGCATACAGGTAGAAATAATAGTCGGTTTTAAATCAATCTTTATTCTCTAGAAGCAAGCTATTCGCGCAACCTGTATTAAATACACCACGAAAAAAAAACATCTAGAAAGCTTCTTTTTAAAAAGGTAATTTAAATTTTTTATTAACTTTTATATGAACTACCGATGACAAAGGCTTATACAAAGTACTCCCACACGTGACACGAACAGGCTAGGAACGGACGACGGGGACGGTAAAAAAAAAAATTAAATCTCCCTTTCGGCGAGATTTGCATTTTTTTCTTGAAAGCGCATTTTGATGGTTCTATTTACATATAAAATTTTTATTTTCATATTTTCATTTCGCATGCTTGTTCGGTATTTTATATTAGCCACCAGTTCTTGTAATACTTATATGAGATTAGATTCTGTGCAGTTCCTTTATTTACTAAATCTTTTGAGCCTTCACTTAGGAACTTGACTTTATTATAGCGTGAATATAATATAAAATATGTTATTTATACAAATTTAAAAATATATATTAATATTTATTTGACTTATTATCTCACTATAAATTTAAAAAATATAAAATTTATTTACCTAAGGCGAAGGGGCACAAAGTGTGACTGTAAACGCGACTGGTTATGGATTCAATCCCCACTTGAGGAAATGAAAATATTTATTTTAATTTATATTTCCATTTTCTTCGCCCTGGTGTCGAGGCAAAGCGCGCCGTTGAGTTCCGGTAATAAACAAGCAAAGCCTCCAGAATGCAGTGCCTTAACACTAGGTTCCATCTGCCTACTTTGCTGTGTGCGGGATACAGCGTGAAACCCTAAATTAAAGTTTATTTTCTAAATTTTCTTTAGTACTTCATGACAAAATTAAGCCAATAGAATACAAATTATACATATAATAAAAAAAATCCTCTAAATTGGACATTAATTCGCAATATGCTTACCGAATTGGATTGTCCCGACTGCCTAGTTCAGCTTCTTTTTCTCCAGGTATGCTGGGTCATCTCCCCCTGCCTCTTTTATCCTCTCGGAAGACAAAGCTATAAGCATCATAAGTTTTATATTAAATATGTTATAAACATCTACTACATTTAAATTTAAAGTAAACAACTTTTTTGTTGATGAACCTTTTTTTGTGGATTTGCCGCTTTTTGTAGAATCAACTGTGGAAACTTAAATGTTAAATTACTATAATATGAAATTGAGTTGAAAGTGAAGAATAGAAATCGTATATGTTATTTCAATAGTTCTCTTTACCAACCGCTCTATATAATACTGTCAAGGAGACAGAAATAATGACATCTTTTTTCCTACAAAGTGGCGGAAATCAATATTGCAAGTTATTTGTAATCGAATCTAGAACCACTTCCAATACTAATAAACTCTACAACACTATAGTAAATAAATCAGCTTCACGCTGTACCCCGCACACAGGAGGGTAGGCAGAGGGAACTTAGTGTTAAGGTACTCCATTCACCACTTTCTGCCGAATTCTGGAGGCATTGCGTGTCGAGTGGCAGAACTCAACGCCGCGCTCAACCTCGATACCAGAGCGAAGAAATAGAAATATAAATTTAAGTAAATAAAGTAAATATTTCATCTCCTCGAGTGTGATCGAACCCACAACCAATCGGTTTTACAGTCACACCTCGTGCCGCTGCGCCACGACTGGGTTCAGTAATTTTAAAATATTTAAAAATTAGATACAGTATTATAGTGCGGTTCTCATGCCGGTAACGGTTCTGGTATTTACATCTGAGTTAGCCTTCAAGAACGAGTTTGATCCTTAGTAGATGTGCACGCGTTTTTGACATGTTACTTCAATTAATAATTTTGTAAGATTTTCTAATAAAAATTAAGTGACTTTAATGAAATATGATAATGTGGGTGATAGTGATCTTCGCTAGTTTATTTGTGGGTATGTATCGATTTATATATTTTTTTAGCTTCACGCGGTATCCCGCGACGGGGAACCTGGTACAGCTACATTCTGCCAATTTATGAATGGCGGAACTCAATGCTGCGCCTCAACCAGAGTGAGGATAAAATATAATATTAAATATTTTTAATTCAAACCTACAACAAGAGTTACACATTATAAGTCTCATAATAAATATTTAAGTATACAAAAATATATATATTTAACATTTGAGTATTTTCCATGTGCAACTATTCCACCTCGAATACTTTGTAACCTTGGCACGAGTCAAATACAGTAACAACAAGAACATTCACAATATTAAAAGTTATTAATCATATAATCATTTTTTCATATAATACATAGTGGAGAACGGAGTGTCTTAATATAACGATAATTACTTTTTTATTACGTTGAGTTATTATTAACATTATTAACACTAATTAAATATACATTTTTAATTATAAATTAATTTCTCAAATTAAGCTATAATTTTCAAATGTTGCTTTTGAATTATAAGGCAAAAACCTCGAGTCATATCTCGTCAAGTCCTATCTACATCGTATAGGAAGAAGATAAAAGACTAACACTATAGTAATACATTACACTCATGCAAGACAGACGCATCTTGCAAGTAATTTAAAAAATATATAAGTACTAAATAATATCGTCATATATGTATGTATATATCAATACAATAATTAATGTTTGTTTTGTTTTATTTATTTAGTTTCATGCTGTATCCCGCATATAGCAGAGTGGGCAAAGGGAACCTATTGCCAAGTCCGTTTTCTTCCTCTGTTTCCCCATTGCGTGTTGAGTGACGGAACTCAACGCCATATTTTTGCCTTGGTGCCAGAGCGAAGAAATGCAATGAAAATATTAATAAATATTAATTTCGTTACCCCGAGTGGGGGGCGAACCCAAAACCGTCGCGTTACAGTCACACCCTTGCATACACGAGCTTTCCACTGTCATCAACCTCTTCATACATGTCCTTCGGGAGGTCCTTATGCTCTTTTACACTTTCATACATGTCATATGTGAGACATATTGTGCTCCAGCAGCTACAGTGCAGCGTAACTGTGTTTTAAAAGGTCATCCAAACTTTCCCTGTTCCTCTCTTACCACTTACTCTTGCTTCTTTTTTTTCTTTTGTCACTCATTCTGTCGACAAGCCCAAACACGTGAGCACATTCTTCTTCATTCATATTGTAACATTTGTGTTTGTATCTCCTATTCTGCATACTTCTTCATTGCGGATTTGGTCAGCTAATCTGACCTAAATAATTATTATTAGCAAATGTTTATAAAGTTCATTTTTTTGTAACGTCGATGTATTTGAAGTTTCAAAATGCATTGAAGTTGAAAGTACGAATTTGTCGTTTATAATAGTAATTTGACATGTAAGATAATGGAGTTTCAAATTTAAAAAGCGATTTCTTTTATAGCACATAATATACTTTATATATTTTTTTTAATTTTTTCACATAATATACTCAAATGTTAAATATCCATTTTTTTGTATACCTTAATATTTATAATGAGTTATGGGTTCAATTCCCACTCGAGGATATAGAATATATAATATTTTCAATTCTTCCGTCTGGTATCGAGGCAAAGTGCGGCTTTAAGTTCCACTACTCAACATGCAATGCCTCCAGAATTCGGGGGAATGTGGGGATGAACACTAGGCTCTCTCTGCCTACCCTGCTACATGGAATACAGTATGAAGCTAAAAATTTACTATTAAATGGAAATTTAATTTGTAACTTTAATGAATTTGAAATTTAATAGTATTATTTGAAGTTTATTAGAAATACTACATTTCAAGTTTAATAAAATAACGAATTTGTGGGAAAAAAAAACTCAATTTAAAGTGTAAAAATGCAGAATTTAGTAAGTAAATAAATAACCAATTTAAAGCAAAAATGTAATTTCAGCGGCGTCTGGAGAAATATATGCATCGAGTGAACTAGAGCAGCTGGTTTTAGACGCAATACGGGTATGTATTACATACATACAAGTATGTTGTCAATAGATATGGCAATTTCATATTTATTTATATCATTTATTAATAAAAAAAAAATAATTAAAAAAAAAACGTAAAAGTAAATTTTAAAGATATTTATTTTATTTAATATTTTCAGTGTCGATGTAATTATTGTCGCTAAGAATATAAAGTCTATGTAGTTATATCATTGCATAGTCGATTTATTAGGTTTCCCTATTTACCACATTCAGAGGAAACCTAATGTTCTGTGTTCTCTATTTTTCATAGTATTTACGAGACATTACGTGACTGGAGGTGAAGTTGGAGCGAAAAAAATAAAATAAATACAATATGATCGTTTCCTCGATTGGAAATCGAACCTACCACCGACGCATTTACATTGAGAAGCTGATCCACACTTCCACGACGGTCTCATTGATGCAGATGTGTGAATATCTTCACACATACCAACCCTTAATAGCATAAAATTTCAAATTTTATAGTTTATTTCAATTTTCTTGTTAATGTGTTATCTACACTGCGTTTCTGATCGTATATAGTTCATGTGATCACAGATGTTGGGTCTACAATTATTAACTTTGTAACTATACCTTAGATTTAAGACTTATTGTAAATCTGTTTTGTGATCCTTTTGATTCCAAATAGAAAAAAATAAAGAACTTTTTTTAGAACAACAAAACAGAAGATTTTGATGTGGAAAATTACATTAGAGAAGCTTGTGCACCGCAAGTGTCAATTAAGCCAGATTTTCCAGCTTTAGGACGCAGGACAAGTGAAACGAGTAAGAATTAGAAAATAATTTTTTGAATAATTAATATTTCCAGTTTAAAATATTTTCTTATTTTCATAGAATATCTTTATTATATAAAATTTATTTAGACGTACATATATTTCAGAATGTTTGGAATATATTTGGGAAATGGAAGATAGAGAAAATAAGACTGACACTTTTGAAAATTGTAAGTAGAGGCCAATTTCGTTTATAAAATTATATTTTTATTTTTTCCCTAATTTACAATGTATTTTCTTACAAAAATATTAAAGAATACAAAACATATAGAAAAATGTTATAATGGATGATTTTTCGTAAAATTTAATTATAGAAATTATTTATTCATATGATATATTTTTAGGTCGAAATTTTATATTAGATCAAATTAAAAAGCTTATAATTAAGGAAGTTTCTTTCGTATCAATACCCGTCGTTTTCGGTGGACGAGCTGCGGTTTCCGATGAATTTCCACATATGGTGAGTAATTTGTGCTGTTAAAGCAAATGTAAAATGCGAAGTCGATCTCCGCCACTCAACACACAGTGTCTTGAAATAGGGCGGAAATTGGAAAACGGAGTGTTTTTACACTAGGTTCTCTCTCATGCGTGAGAAGAAAATTAAGCTGTATTATTTGAATGACTTCTATAGTCATAACTTTATATGAAAAAAGGAAAAGAACATATTATTCTTTTAAGTTCTTGCAAAAAAAATCTTATTTTTCATATTATTATTTTTTTTGCAAAATTTACTACCCAATTTTTTATTTTAGGGCGCCATCGGATGGAGAGCAAGAAATGAGACACAAAAATGGATTTTCAAATGCGGAGGAACATTAATTAGCAAGAACTTCCTATTGACGGCCGCACATTGTTCTAAAGTATCACTAAGAAAAACAATAGATGTTGTCCAAATACAGCCGGAAGTAGTACGTCTTGGAGTTGAGAATATAGCAGATGACTATGTATGACTGTTGTGAAATTATATACGGTAGATTATATCATATCAAATCAGCTTCACGCTGTATCCCGCATACAGCAGGGTAGACTGAGGGTGCCTAGTGTTAAGACACTTCGTTCCCCACTTCACTAGAGCGAAGAAATGAAAATATAAATGTAAATAAATATTTCACTTCCTCGAGTGGGGATCGAAATATACGGTAGATATAGTCAAATTATATACGATGGGACAGTCGGACTTTCTGCCTGTAACGCAGTGGTGGAGAAGACAGTCTGGTGGATAAAGCACGGCGTTAAGTTACGCGATAGCGCCACGACAGCCTCTTTCAATTTACATATTACTTCAAAATTGTAGAACAAATTGATTTATTGTTAACGTTAAACATTTAAATTCGAATTTATATTCGTATAACTTGATAAGATCACAAAACATTTTAATTTATGTATATCTGAAAAGTTTATTTGGTTAAACGCTTTGATCTCAAGAACTACTGACTGGAAAGTTATAAACTATATCACTCGTACATCACATTAATCATTTTGATGTAACCCACTGTATCTCTCTGACTCATGTGTCATTCAAAGGCAAAAAGTGATTTAAATTTTTATGTATTTGTATAGAGTTATTTATATAAGTTTAATTAAAAAAATTACCTTGTTTTCTATTTTTTCAGTTTAAATTTCCTGGCGCTGCTGAAGATGTAAAGATCAAGAGGTTCATAGTACACCCTCTATTTGATCCACCTAAGAAATATTACGACATCGCCCTCATAGAGCTAGAGAATGACGTTAAATTTAAAAGCAATATCCAACCAGCGTGTCTGTGGACGGACCCGGAGTACCAACAACTTGGCCCAAAAGGGACTCTCACCGGATGGGGATATACTGAAAAAGGTATTAGTATCTTTTTTATATTTCGAGATTTACCATTTTTGACAAGATAGGCTAAAAGTTGTGAATGATTATTCTTAATTTTATGTGATGTATTGTAGACCACCTCATCTAGACTGTATTACGTAAAATTAACTTAAGTAAGTATAATCAGAGAGAGCAGGGCGCCAAACGCTACGGTCTCCACATACCTCTTTCGCCTCGTCCATTGTCATCAACCTCTTCATACATGCCCTCCGGGGGGTTCTCATGCTTTTTACGTGACCTTCCTAAGGTATCTTTGATACTGTGTTTTCAACCGTATTTGCCGTATGATCCTGGGACAGCATCCCGCACACAGCAGGGCAGGGAGAGGGCACCTAGTAGAATAATATCATTTTACAATATATGTAAACGTTACCATGATGTGGGCCTTTCAACTTTTGTATTTGTAATATCTTTAATATAATTTCAAAACAAAGCTTTTGACATATCCAAAATATAGATTATTATAAAATTTAGCTTATCGACAGGCCATCCAGAAGACAAGTTGCAGACAGCAGTAGTAGATTTAATAAATAGTGATCAATGTGATCAGATGTTGTTTAACTATCGCAATAGAAACTGGCGCGGGCTCCACCCAGATCAGATGTGCGCTGGAGTTCTTGCGGGTGGGGTTGACACTTGCCAGGTAATATCTTAAATTGAAATGTTTTCATTTATTATATATGTTGTTGTCGAGGCCAGTCGTGACGCAGCGGCACAAAGTGTAATTGTAAAACCGACTGGTTGTGGTTTCGATCCCCACTAGAGGAGATGAAATATTTACTTAAATTTATATTTCCATTTCTTCGCTCTGGTGTCGACGCAAAGCGCGGCGTTGAGTTCTGTCACTTATCACGCAATGCCTCAAAAATTCGCCAGAAAGTGAGGAACGGAGTGTCTTACACTAGGTTCCCTCTGCCTACCCTGCTGTGTGCGGGATACAACGTGAAGCTGATTTACTTTTAAAATTTATTTTTTTTTTTTTTTTAATTTTTAAAAGTAAATCAGCTTTTATTTATTTATTATATATGTTCATAACGTTCTTCGAATGGCTTAGACTGTAAAAGCAATGTACAATTACCAATAAAAGGAAAGGAACCCCCACCCCCAATATTACCATCACGTTTTCTGGTTAAACATTGTATATATGACTAATATAGGCTTATATTATAACTAAGAATTGTACCCATGACCACCGGTGTGGAAATCAAGCCAGCGATCGTGACGTTATAAATGTGAATACGAATTCGACTGTTTTCATTGAAGCGCCTTTTTCCGCTTCGACACTTTATCCGATCATCATGAAACTCAACGTAATGGATAACTTGTCTCATAAAGCCAGACGTAAGCCTTCAATGCTATTGAACAAGAAATAAGTCTTATATTTTATTACTAATATTTTTTTTACTTTACTATAGTATTAAAATATTTTTATGCTTTATTATTTATATTCATTCTATAGTAGTGTTTCCTTAGTGTTTTAGGCGAAACCCTGGCGATATGGCTTTCATCATATACCTCCACAGTTTCTGTTAAATGTAGGTAGTAGTAGCTTCACTTTTTTTAGATTTACGCACATAACAGGATAGACAGAGGTAACCTGGAAACTTCGTGTGGTAAGACACTCCGTTCCCCGTCAAGAGTTTTCCATTCTCCATTTTCTGGCAAATTCTTGAGGCATTGCCGTATTAAATGGTGAAACTCGACGCCATTTTTTATTTAAGACCAAAGAAATAAAAATAATAACTCAATAATCTGAATGTGGATAGAACCCACAACTACCGGCATACAGTCAAATGCTGTGCCACTGCGATAAGCGAGAATAGAGTAATTTGTCATTACTATGTTTCAGTCAGGGAATTACAAACACCGAATAGCCTATTAGAAGGTCAGTAAAACTAAATGACAATTTGTGCCGTCGTAATACAGCGATTTTTTTTTTCTTTGATAAAAAATCAAAGATCAATGTTGAGTTCTGCCATTCAGTACGCAATATCTCAAAAAGGTGGTGAGTGGAGAACGTAGAGTCTTAACACAAGGTTACCTGTGCCTTCCCTACAATATGAGAGGTACAGGGTGTAGCTAACTACAAAAATATTTTTAACATTTCAGGGCGACTCAGGCGGTCCACTTCAAGTGAATATTCCTTTAAAAACACACGGTAAAATGTATTGGGTACTTGGCGTGACGTCCTTTGGCGTGAAGTGTGGAAGGAAAAATCAACCCGGCGTATATTCTAGGGTATCCAGTTTTGTTGACTGGATAGAAGAAACTGTTTGGGGCTCTAAAAATAAAACTGAACATGATAAAATCTGAATTGAAAAAAAAATATAAGAAATAATAAAAATTGTTCATATTTTTTTTATTTATCGTTGAAATTTCACGCAATTTGTGTATGAAATTATTTTTCTTTCTTATTATTAGTTTTAGTTTAGGGAAACTAGTGTTAAGACTCTTCGTCTCTCAGTTTCCGCCGTGTATTAGTAGTAAGTATTGCGTGTTGAGTGGCTAAACTTAACCCCGCACTTTGCCTTCCTATCAGAGACAGGAAATAAATTCTAAATATATTTTATTTTCAAGTGAGAATAGAACCCAAACTGTCGCATTTACAGTTGGACGCTTGTGCCCCTGCGCCATGACTGCCCTAAATACATACACATATACAAGTATTTTAAAGTACAGCTTCGTTCTACTCTCATTCTTTCATAATTCTTTACCAAGACGAACAGATGTGACAATTCATAGATTTATCGTCCAGCTAAAGTATATTTTTCTTATATTATATTATAATATTTCTGACGTTGCTCTGTAAAATTGAAATATTAACTTCGACTCACAATATGTCCCGCATATCTTGAAAACTTGTGATACGGTATGCTACTTTAAAATTGTTTTTGACTTGGGAATAAAACTCAGCCACTTTTAGGTATAGAAAGGTTTAAGAATTTTCCTTCTACATTATATACAGTATATTTGTTATGCGGTATATTTTAGTTAATAAACATATATATTATTTTTTTAATATCAAATTCTTTTTAAAAGTGGGCAACGGAGTGTTTTAACACAAGGTTCCCTCTGCCCAACCTGCTTTGTGCGGGATACAGCGTGAAGCTGATTGAATTTAAATTCTTTTAAATTAATATATTTAATATTTATACTATATGGAGTGTAATGGTTGTAGTTAGAATCGACTACGACAGAATTTCCATAATTGTGTGTTGTAAATGTCAAAAATTGTTGTCTATTATATAGATACTGTTTACATGATTTTTTTTATTATTAGCAGACTCTACTTGGATAAAGACAATTTGTGAGGATAGTTAATATTGGGTTTCCTCTTTTATTTTTTGAACTCACTTTTATTTATTGTATGTGTGTGGTGCGGTGTATTGAAAATGTCAAACCTGTTCGAAAACTGCAGAGACACTACTAGATACAGCTTCACGTATCCGGCACACATCAGGCAGAGAAAACCTAGTGTTAAGGCACTCCTTTTCCAACTTTCTGACAAATTTCAGGAGTCATTGCCTGTTGAGTGGCAGAACTCAACACCGCGCTATGTTCAAGACCAGAGCGAAGAAATGGAAATATAAATTTAACTAAATATTTCATCTCTTCGAGTGGGTTTCCAACCCACTACCAGTCGGTTTTACAGTTACACTTTATGCCCCTGCGCCACGACTGGCCTCACGACTACTAGACACGTGGACACAAATTGTTTACACGGCTGATGTGTCACTGATTGTCGTGTCAAAATAAATTTTACATTTCGAGACACTCGTGTTTATACACAGACACTCGATGTATACACTAAGGGTACTGTGTATAGTGTTGCTGTCTATTCGTACCATAACAACTAATAGACTGGATCCCAGGGCCTCCATACCTACGTCACTTTAGCAAAGCTGAAATTTTGAGGATGAGTAGTCTAATATATAATTAAGACGGTATGCGTACTTACTAACTTGAAAGTGGGACTAAAGGTACACGCCCATCCGAATAATGTAGAAAATGTATACATATTTATTATTGCCAGACTCTTTACATGCGCCTTTACTCCCTCCAGATGTCCTAAAGGTTGTTTAAAATTGGAGCAAACTACCTACTGAGATTTACATTTAGTTGGCGCTGTCTATGAAAGGGCCCCACTTTCAAGTTAGTTACTTATAGAGTTATAATCCTCAAAATTTGAGCGTTACTAAAATAACGTAGGTTTGCGGGCTCTGGAGTCTTGGGATATTACTGTATGTCATTAATGACTAAACAATAAATTCTTGGAATGACATTAATAGACTCCTAGTAATAGTTTTTTCGCAGTTAAACACAATGCGGTAATGTAATTATATCGGTCTTACGTGTAACACAGACAGACGTACGGACAAAAATAATGATACTTTTTTAGCTTAATATTTAAACACTCTATTCCCGTAAAGACGCTTCTGTTTCCCACTTTCCGCCGAATTCTGGAGACATTGCGTGTTGAGTGGAGGAGCTAAACGCCGCGTTTTGCCTTAAAAATATTCAATATTTTATTATCTCGAGTGGGTATCGAGCGACCATAACCTGTCGCGTTTACAACGCACGCTTGTGACTGTCCTCTTATGAAATTATAAAAATAATTCTGCACCTAAACTGAAGACAATACTCTGTCATTGGTCGTTTATGTATAGTTTTGAAATATCTACATACATGCTTTATACATATTACTTAATAAAATGGGAAGACGAAATAATTAGATGTCCTCCACAGAATTTTCATAAAATAATTTTAACCCTAACTCCCAGAAATACGTTGACTCTACTCTACCTTAGTTGCGCTACACTAAGCAATTTATATAAAGATTAAAGAGAGAGAGCGAGAGAGAGAGAGAGAGAAAGAGGGAATTTGGAGAATTTGTCCTGTAAAATATGCCTATACTCTCATATTAATTAACAATTATCTAAATAATGAAACCGTAAACTAAATCAATACGCACCGAACGATTTAATAATAATTTCAAATGTTATAACAAAATTAAAAACCCCCAATTAATTTACTAATTGCTCTGTCGTTCAAACACAAAATAAAAAAAACTAAAAAATGTAACGTTTTTAACCTATTTGATGTCGTATTAATTATTTTTTAGTTTCATATATTTTTCCGCACACCAGGTTATAGTCATACAGAAATCAAAAAATAATTATATGTAATGTAATATTCTGTTCTTCATTCATGTCTTCCGTTCCATATTCCATTCTTCTTCAATCCTTTCGTTCTGCCCAACTGCCCTACTTGACGCTGATTTATATATAACATTCCCCCACGTGCGAATCGAACCCACAACCGTCGCATTTAACCCCTGTCCCACGACAGTCACTACTTTAACAATATAATATAGATTATTAAATAATGCATACATTTTTCTACAGTTCGTGTAATACAGTTAAAGCATGTACTTGTTATCGACCAAACAAGTAGTTTCCTCACGAACGTGTCGTAAAATGAAAACTACAAACAATGAAACTAGCCTTTGCCTTCGCTAGCGGATATCCAGAAGACGTAGGCTTAAGGCGACTTCAGTTACACCGCAGTGTTTTTTTTTATTCTGTTTTATTTATATTTAAAGTGAGAAATACATAAAAAAAGCAATTGATTTGTAGGATATTATACATTAGACCTTGGCTTCTTTAATGTGTTTATACTTTTTAGTATTATTAGAATTAACAGAAATTTTAGATTAGGTCATTTTGAATTTAATTATCTCAATTGTATTTTAACCAATTTCAAAGAAGAAGAATTATCCATCCGTCGATTAATTTGTGAAACGATTTTAAACATTTTTTTAATTTGTAAGAGAGTACGTCCTTGGTAGTCCCATAATCTGGATCTGATGATGAAATCTCCAAGCAATTGTGGGAAATTTTAAACTGTTATAAGCATTTACATTTTACACGTTAAGTGATGTTTAATGATTATTAACTATTACATTATAAATTAACATTTCTAACATCTAAAATATTTATGATATTTTACGACTCATGCAAAGTCAGTTAGCTTCAGTTCTTCACTCGGAATATCTTATTATGGTTGGAAAAGTGTAAGTTGTAAAAATTTTAAATACGTCAAATAAATAAAACTAAAACATTTACCTCCTTAACTTGTTACTAAGCTAACTTATTTGTCTTGATAAAAAAATATATTTAAGGCATGTCCTGCATCGCAAGGAGAACCAAATACGAAGATGAAAAACTATAGACTTTCAATCACAAGATGACTTTGGTAGACAAAGTGAAATAAAAGTGAGCCTCGGAAAATTTGGTAGAAACTGTGGGACGGAGTGTCTTATCACTATATTACCTCTGCTTACCCTGTTGTGTACGGGATACAGCGTGAAGCAGATTTTTACTATAAGCATTTATAGTTTTATATTTGACTGCAAGCTGTACCCTGCACTTAACAAGGTATTGAGGGAAACTTTCAATTTTAAGAAACTTTTAACAAATTTGAAAAAGAAAGGAACCTGGAGACCTAGTGGTATAGTGTTAAGATACTACATTAACATTAAGTTACTTTCGTTTCCCATTTTTCGCCGAATTCTGAAGGCATTGCGTGTTGTTCAACACCAGAGCACAAAAAAAAAAATATTTTATTTTTCAAGTGGGAATCGAACCCACAACTATTCACATTTACAGTAGCACGCTGGTACCTCTGATTGGACTGGCTTAAAACGTTTATAATTTCACACAAAACAAACACTAATAACAATACAAGAGCTTAACCTAACGTGACTATGTAAGTGGCGGCCAGCTTAAGAGTAATCTTCTATTTGAGGGAGCGATTTGTCTAGTAGACGGATAGACTGGATCCACCAAGTCAGCCTGATCCCTTGGTCCTGGTCGGTTCGAGACGCACTCGCTTATTGCAATTACTGTGATACTACCATGTAGTGGTTAAAGCGCTTAAAATAAAAGCAATTTTAGATTTCTTTAAAAAATATATATTATTTTTTTGTTCTCGGTGTATGCCGTACACAGCAGGGTAGGCAGAGGGAACCTAGTGTTAAGACACTCCGTTAGCCGCTGAGTGGAGGAACTCAACGCCGCACTTTGCCTCGATACCAGAGCGAAGAAATGAAAATATCAATATAAATAAATATGTCATTTCCTCGAGTGGGGATCGAACCCACAACCAGTCGTTTTTACAGTCACACTTTGTGCCTCAACGCCACGACCGGCCAAAATGTGTTTTTTTTAACTTCACACTGTACCCCGTATATCACAGGGCAGGCAGAGGGATGTTAGTGTTAAGTTCCTTTCTCACTTCGCAAAATTACGTATTGAAAAATAGTAATTATATGTATAACTAACAGATCCAGCAGACGTTGTTCTATTCCTACTGAAAAAAAAAATACTTAATTTAGTCATCAAGAGACATAGTAACTATTACAATGAAAATATAAAATATTTCATTCCCCGAGTGAGAATTGAATCCACAACCCCTGTGCTCCTGCGCCACGACGCCCTCAAAAAAACCTTAAATGAAAGAGAAATCGATCGACTTCATATTACAACTTGTAATTAATGTGTATAATTTTAATAAAAAAACATTGGAATTAAAGAAAATTATTTGAATTAATTTTAGCTTTAAATTATACAAAATAATAAAAAATCTTTGATATTAATTCAATTCCATACATTTCTGTATGCAGTATGCAATTTTTTATAAATGTTTCCTTATAAGGTTGTAAAATTTATCAGCTTCACGCTGTATCCTGCACACAGCAGGGTAGACAGAGGGAACCTAGTGTTAAGACACTCCGTTCCCCACTTTGAGAGTGGCAGAACTCAACGCCGTGCTTAGTCTCGATACTCTGGTATCGAGACGCGAAGAAATGGAAATATAAAATTAAGAAAATATTTCATCTCCTCAAGTGGGGATCGGACCCACAACCAGTCGTTTTTACAGTCACACTTCGTGCCGCTGCGCCACGACTGGCCTCAATATGTATGCTTTATTATTACACATAAGATTTACTTAAATAAAATATCAAATAAATACAATTTTTAATACATCTTATTATTATATTCAATCATTTTACTTACATATAATATAGTCTTTTTTTATAAATTCACATATTTTAGTATAAAATCACCCATTTCGTATATTCCCCTTTGACTTGAAAAGGTTATTACGAGTATGTTCAGTTTTCTTTTCAGGAGCCCAAACGATTTCTTCTATCCAGTCAACGAAACTGGATACCCTAGAGTATACGCCAGGTTGATTCCTCTTTCCGCACTGCACGCCAAATGACGTCACGCCAAGAACCCAATACATTTTACCTACTGTTTTTAAAGGAATATTTACTTGAAGTGGACCGCCTGAGTCGCCCTGTAATGTTATAAATATTATTTTTTTTGTTAGCAAGATCTACCATATAAAAAATACAGCGTAAACTGTATTCTTTATATGATAAATTAGGCAGAGGAGGCCTAATGTTGAAACACTCCGTTCCAGTTCCCATTCCCAGTCGGGCTAGTGAGTTTTTTTTTTATTTCCTTGCTACATAACGACAAAACGCGGTGTGGAATTCCGGCACACTATACATAATGTCTCGGTACAAACTCTAGGTTATGTGTAGATGAATTAGCTTCACGCTGTATCCCGCACACAGCAGGGTAGGCAGAGGGAATCTAGTGTAAAGACACTCCGTTCTCCACTTTCCGCCGAGTTCTGGAGGCATAGCTTGTTGAGTGGCGAAACTCAACGCTGCGCTTTGAAATGAAAATAAACATTTCATTTCCTCAAATGGGGATCGAACCCACAACCAGTCGATTTTACAGTCACACTTTGTGCCCTTCGCCACGACTGACTTCAAGTTAGAAGTTAGAAGTTAAATAATAAAGCATACATATTTCAGCAGTTTAGTGAAGCAAAAAAATATTAGAATATAAAACTTATTTCTTGTTCAATAGCATTGAAGGCCTACGTCTGGCTTTATGAGACAAGTTATCCATTACGTTGAGTTTCATGATGATCGGATAAAGTGTCGAAGCGGAAAAAGGCGCTTCAATGAAAACAGTCGAATTCGTATTCACATTTATAACGTCACGGTCGCTGGCTTGACTTCCGCCTCGATGGTCATGGGTACAATTCTTATTTACAATAAAAGCCTATATTAGTTATATTATAAGGCTTTGGTATAATATATTCGAGTACAGGTCCAAGTGAAGCCAGTCGTGGCGCAGGGACACAAAGTGTGATGATCGACTGGTTGTGGGTTCGATCCCCACTGGAGGGATTGAAATATTTATTTACATTTATATTTTCATTTCTTCGCTCTGGTGTCGAGGCAAAGCGCGGCGTTGAGTTCCGCCACTCAACACGCAATGCCTCCAGAACTCGACGGAATGTGGGGAACGGAGTTGGTTCCCTCTGCCTACCACAGCAGATGCGCAGGATACAGCGTGAACCTGATTTTACGAGTACAAGGCAGGATGTCGTGGCATATTGTGGATAATCCCCATCTGGGAAAAGTCAAAGATGGAAATTCCTTTGATTGGGAATTGACATGCATAGTTGCTTTTACAGTCTGAACCTTACAAAATACGTTATAAATCAATGAAATAAATGAAACCTGGCAAGTGTCAACTCCACCCTCTAGAACTCCAGCGCATATCTGATCTGAGCGGAACCCGCGCCAGTTTCTATTGCGATAGTTAAATAACATCTGATCACATCGATCGTTTCTCATGAAGTCTACAACTGCTGCCTGCAGTTTGTCTTCTGGATAACCTGTTGTTAAAATAATTGTTAAATTGGCTGTGACATTTATAGTGATTAAAAAATATATTTTTGTATTTCTTAGTTTTTCTTATAATCGATTAAAATGTTCTATCGATGATCGCCTACATAAGGCACTCAAAGTTTTAATTATTACTACCATTACTATTCATTTAAAAAGTGCAATTGCGTCAAATCATATGGGAGAAGTGGCATGAAAGAGCCAGGTTTTGAAAGAACCACCTGCAATATTATAGTAGTTTAGGAATGGACTCGATAAAATATTTTATTTTTAAATGGTAACACAGATTTCCCATCACCCACAAAAAATTTACACATCTTCGGAACCAACGGACGCCGATATGTCGAGTTGAAGTTTTGGCACTCAAAAATAACTTTTTTACCTCATTTGAGTTGTTTTTAATATTTCATTGTAAACAAATATAGGTACTTGGATTGTGGATCGAGTTTATGTATATATTTGGCCTTCTAACTGGATTAAAACTGAATTTCAAAAGTTTTGATATCGTTGTGATTTTGAAGGTTATATTTTTTTAAAGAATAAGTTATGAAAGAGCCGGGTGGATGGGCCTTGAAAGAGATGGCCCTTTCATAACCGGCTCTTTCATGACCCCGAATTAGATTTTTTTAAATTAATTATAATTATAATAAATATACATTCTTAATAAACATTATTAAATAATTTGCTACTGATATTTCATTATGGAGAAGTCTGATCCCAAAAAACTCGAAAATAAACCAAGAAAATTCAGACCCGAATTCATCTGATTCTATCATATTGGCTGAAGTAAAAAAAAGGTAGATTGAAGCAAAAGAAAGTCCAATACAAATAAAAATAGTGATGATTGCATGAAGCAATATTTTTTAATAAAAAGATCTCATAATTTAAGTATGTTGTTTTTGAGAAGATATTATTAATTTATTATTTAGTTTAATTTTCGTGATTTTTATTAATAAAAGAACTATCCGCCTCTAAAATATATAAAAAAAGAATATAAATAAAATAATATCATATGATTGGTTTAAATAATATGAGATTGTTAGAATTATTTACTTAAAATGATTAATATAATTTAAAAAAACATTATTTTTTAATAAGGATTATTAAATTGTTTTTATTTAACAGTGCATTGTTATTATTTAGCATAATGTTCACTATTACATCTCATAATATAAGACTGGCTTACTGGCATAACTTTTGGTGGCTCTTTCAATACCGAAATGTTATGAAAGAGCCAAATGACACATTTTTTAAAATGAATATTTTATTGCCATTTTATTCTATTTAAAGCTTATTTCGTATGAAATTATCTAGTTTAATAAATGAATAATAATTTGAGAGAAAAAAAACTTAATTTCTTTAATTAAAAGTATATTTTTTTGCTTCGTTTAATAAGCTGGCTCTTTCATGCCACCTCTCCCCTATCGTTCAACCGTTCAGCTGTATGATCTCTCAATGTTACTTCACACATTAGCCAAATCAAAATACGTCCCAATATACATATATACCATGGCTCTGAATATTCAAAAAACAAAGAAACCAAGCGATTTCAATACATCTTAACATTCATTTATAAAAAAGATACTAATACCTTTTTCAGTATATCCCCATCCGGTGAGAGTCCCTTTTGGGCCAAGTTGTTGGTACACCGGGTCCGTCCACAGACACGCTGGTTGAATATTGCTTTTAAATTTAACGTCATTCTCTAGCTCTATGAGGGCGATGTCGTAATATTTCTTAGGAGGATCAAACTGTGGATGTACTATAAATCTCTTGATTTTCACATCTAATACATCCCCGTGAATATTGAACTGAATAAAACAAAATAAGATAAAATAAAACTGATAGAAAATTCATATTATATTAATACTAGCGACCCGCTCGCGGCTTTGCCCGCTTTAACTACTGAATTATTCAAATAATGTACCTATGTTTGCAAAGCACTTAAGATTACTAATGTGAAAATTATTTAAACCTTAATGCAACCCACATGTTCCAATTGTTTTAAAAAAACACACACTTAAGCAAATGACACAAACAACAGAAAACTTAAACGAAAGAAATTATAAGCAACAGACTACCTACTATTCTCTTACCCAAAAATACTTAAACGAAAGATGTAACCAACTATGCCGCGATGAACATATCATAAATTAAATTAAATTATATTATTATTATTATTTTTGATTTGATTTGATTTTATATTATTAAGTAACATAATTTGTTATGACCATAGACAACAATAAAGGTTAACTTCTTCACACATCACTTTGTTTATCTCTTTTCCATTATTAGATAACTTTAAGAGGCTGTAGTCCTCCATCGGCAACAATTCTGGCAGGAATCAAAGTGTCCCACTGTGCCACAACTGTTTATATATATATTTTTTTTTTTCATTTATTTATGTACCACACAAGAAAGAAAGTACAGAAATTATATAACAAACAGAAATAATGTGTACAAAGGATAACTTATCTCTAATAGAGATCTCTACCAGAAACCCTTGAATGTAGGAGATGTTAAAAGAAATGATTCGGGTGCGGTATTTAGATATTACGGCAATAATCATAATAAACCTACTTACAAATATTAGTCAATATAACTATACTTACATAAATATATAAACACTATATAAACATACAAAAACATAAATATATACAATAATATAGAGACATTGAAAAAGAATATTAAAATAATAAAGAAATGGACGAAATATAAAAATTCTAATCGAGGTTAAGAAAAACAAACATTCTAAAATATGCTGTATTGCCCCAAGGCAACGCACCACGAAGCAGGAAATATTGAGAGAACCTGGAAAAGGTTAAAACACTCCGTTTCCCACTTTCCGCCGAATTGTCGAGGCATCGCGTATTGGGAAGCGAAACGCAATGCTACACTTGGTGCTACTGAAAAGAAATGAAATCCTATTAATACCTGGTCATCTGCAATATTCTCAACTCCAAGACGTACAACTTCTGGCTGCATTTGGACAACGTCCATAGCTTTTCTTAGTGATATTTTAGAACAATGTGCGGCCGTCAATAGGAAGTTCTTGCTAATTAATGTTCCTCCGCATTTGAAAATCCATTTTTTTGTCTCATTTTTTGCTCTCCATCCGATGGCGCCCTAAAATAAAATATTTTTTTGTAATACAAATATAAATTCGCTTAACACTGCATCCGGCATATAACAGCCTAGGCAGAGGGGGGAACCTTCGCGTAATTTCGAGATAAATGGTTTTGACAGACAGTCATATAGACAACAAGGTTCCGATTTTTTTCCTTTTGAAATATGGCACTCATTTTTTTTCTAATTTAACATAGAAAATCTAGTTTCAACAACAACTTAACATTTACTTCACTTTTATAATACTCACCATATGTGGAAATTCTCCGGGAGCCGCAGCTCGTCCACCGAAAATGACGGGTGAATTAATTACGAAAAGAAATTCCGGAAGTATACCCTTCTTAATCTGACTTACAATAAAAAGTCGACCTAAAACATATATTATATAAATGCATATACATATATAGATTCTATCTTTTCAAATTTTAAATTTTGTTTTAAAAAAATAAAGCTCAAAATCATTTGTTAAAAAAATATTCGTCACTACTTACAAATTTCCATTGTTTCAGTCTCATTTTCTCTATCTTCCATTTCCCAGATGTAATCTAAACATTCTAAAATATGATTGAAAAATTAGTTTCATTAAATTCAATAATATTGAAAATAAGAAAATATTTTTATATATTCTCTTAAAAATATTCCAAAAATAATACTGAAAAATAATCTTTGGTATTTTTCGTTAACATCTGAGTTAGGATTCTCGAGGCATTGCTGAACTTAACGCCGCGCTTTGTTTTTCTCTATCAAAGCGAGGAAATGAAAAATTTTAAATCGTTCAAGTTCCCTAGTGGGAATCGAATCCATAATCGTCGCATTTTATATTTATATTTATTAAATAATATGTATATATGTTGCTTAAGATATATTTCATAATAACAACACTATATATATCGAACGGGAACAGAGTTTCACATTAGGTTCCCTCTGCCTACCCTGCTGTGTGCGAATTACAGCGTGAAGCTGATTTATTTATTTATTTTTTTACTTATATCGAAAATAATTTTCTAATTCTTACTCGTTTCACTTGTCCTGCGTCCTAAAGTTGAAAAATCTGGCTTAGTTGACACGTGCGGTGCACAAGGCTCTCCTTTGTAATTTTCAAAATCGAAATCTATTGTTTCATTTTTCTAAAAATAGTAAATTCTTTAAAAGTCACCTCTTTAAAAGTCTTTTGACAGATAAAATCTTTAAAATTATATCAAACAGTATTGAATAAATAAGCATGTTTTCTTCAAAAAGTAAAGCTATTGTGAAATCACAGTCAGACTTCACTTACATTTATATGATAATTAATCAAATTAAAATCATCAATTCAAATTGAGGCCAGCCGTGGCTCAGGGGCACAAAGTATGACTGTAAAACCGACTGGTTGTGGGTTCGATCCCCACTCGAGGACATGAAATATTTACTTAAATCTATATTTCCATTTCTTCGCTCTGGTGTCGAGGACAAGTGCGGCGTTGAGTTCTGCCACTCAACACGCAATGCCTCCAGAACCCGCCAGAAAGTGGGGAACGGAGTGTCTTAAGGTTCCCTCTGCCTACCCTACAGTGTGCGGGATACAGCGTGAAGCTGATTTGTTTATTTATAATTAATAAAACAGTCAAAGCGGACGAAGCCGATGGCGGCCCGCTAGTATTATACCTGTATTGCTTCTAAAATGAACTTCTCCAATTCGTCCGTCGCATATGTTTGTCCAGATGCCGCTGAAATTATAACGAACATATATATTTACATCCACAAAAACGGAGAAACAAAAAGAGATATATATATATATATATATATATATATATATATATATATATATATATATATATATATATATATATATATATTTATTTATTTTAAACATTACATATTTTAGGAATTCCAGAACACGGCAGTGGGGAACGGAGTGTCTTAACTCTAGGTTCCCTCTGCCTACCCTGCTGTGTGCGGGATATAGCGTGAATCTGATTTATTTATTTTACATATTTTAGGCCAGTGGGAAAGCCTCACATCTTAAGACACTCCATTCATCGGTATCCAATTTGGAGACATAGCGTGCTAAATGGCTGGACCGAACGCCATTTTTTTTATACTGAACCAGGAAAATAAAAATAATATTACATACATCTAATAAGGTTTATAAATGTAGCTAAATGGCCTTTGTTCCCTTTGTGTTCGACCGGTGCTATGGCAACAAAGTATTCGACGTAAAAACCCCACATTCTTAATATGTACAAGTATGTACACACATGTTAATATGTATAAAAAATAAAAATAAATAAGCCAGCTTCACGCTGTATCCCGCACATAGCAGCATAAATAATTAATTAACTTTTATTTAATTATAAATTAATTAACTTATTTAATTAATTACAAATTAATTAACTTAAAGTCCAGTCGTGGCGCAGTGGCACAAAGTGTGACTGTAAAACCGACTGGTTGTGGGTTCGGTCCCCACTTGAGGAGATGAAATATTTACTTAAATTTATATTTCCATTTCTTCACTCTGGTGTCGAAGCAAAGCGCGGCGTTAAGTTCTGCCACTTAACACGCAATGCCTCCAGAATTCGGCAGAAAGTGGGGAATGGAGCGTCTTACACTAGGTTCCCTGCTGTGTGCGGGATACAGCGTGAAGCTAATTTATTTGATTTAACTTAAATAAAAATAAATCAAATCAAATTAAATTATTAACTTGAATAATTATAAATAAATACATACCAGCAAATAAACTGACGAATATTACTATCACCCACATTGTATTATACTATTTACTATTACATTTAATAATTTATTATACGTATACTTATTTATTAATAAAAGATATCAAAAACGCGTGCACATCTACAAAGGATCAGACTCGTTCTTGAAGGCTAACGACGTAAATACCAGAACCATTGCCGACATGAGAACGTCACTATAATAATTATTATGTTCTAATTTTTAAATATCTTAGAATTATTATATTATTATAGTACTTTAATGTATTTAATTTGAAGTGATTCTTAATTCTATTATACATATAAATAAATTAATTAAATCAGTTTCACGCTGTGTCCCGCACATAGCAGGATAGGTAGGGAACCTAGTGTTAAGACACTCCGTTCCCCACTTTCCGCCGAGTTCTGGAGGCATTGCGTGTTGAATGGCGGAACTCAACGCCGCGCTTTGCCTTGACACTAGAGCGAAGAAATGAAAATAAAAATATAATAAAATAAAAATATAATATATGTAAATAAATATTTCACTTCCCTCGAGTGGGGATCGAACCCACAACCAGACGATTTAACAGTCACAATTTGTGCCCCTGCGCCACGACTGGCTTATATAATTAATTCTATATTAGTTATAAGGAAATATGTATTATATATTTATGGATGTTTACATATATGAATTTAAATAAGCAAATGTTTTCCCACATATATATAATTTCTATATCATAATTTTAATTAATTTTCCTTATACAAATGCTATATTTCAGTTTCACGCTGTATTCTGCATACGGCAGAATGAAAACGATACATTATATTTTTTAACTTCACGCTCTATCCCGCACATAGCAGGATAGGCAAAGGAAACCTCGAAACCTAGAATCATTAATGACTCACTGACATTTCTTTCCCATTAGGACATACCCTACTTTCAGCCGAAATCTTGAGGCATTGCATGTTTAGCGAAGGAACTTAACGCTGTACTTAACCTGACGGGGTTAAGCGCAGTATTGAGAGCGAAGAAATTAAGTCTTGTGTCCCTGAACCACGGCCGAACTCAAGACCCCACTTTATCTAACCAGAGCAAGAAAATAAATATTATTAATTCCCCCGAACAGTGATTGAATTCGCAACCACCGAGGTGATAGTAGGTAACTGTCCTAATGCGCCGCGCCGCGCTACAGACAGCACACACGCTCGCAAACGACAAATTCGGCGGAATGAGAGGAACGGAATGTCTTAACAATAGGTTCCCTTTGCGTACCCTGCTGTATGCGGGATATAGCGTGAAGCTGATTTATTTTTTTTAAATAATGAGCAAAATAAAATTTAACCGATTGGAACTGACAGAGGGATTATAAAAGATTAATTATCAATCAATGGGAATACATGAAAAACGGACGTTGACGCTGTATAATAGCATTTGTTGATTAACTGATTTAAATGATCAATGAACTGTAACGTGTTATAGGTTTTTTTTGTATATTTAGTATAAAATGTATATATTTTAGGCTGTATGTTTTGTAGGTTCGATTTCCATTTGGAGGAATGAATTGTTATCATTTCCTCGTTCTACTATCATAATCATACTTTATTATAATAAAGTGCGGCGTTAGTCAGCCCCTTAATACGCAATGTCTTGAAAATTTTGCGGGAAGTTAGAACCAAGTGTAAGACACTTCGTCCCTAGGTTCCTGCGTTAATTTAGACTAGGTCCCCTTAGCCTACCCTGCTATATGCGATACACAGCGAGAAGGTTCTCCTTTGTGGTGTAGTTTACCAACATATTATTACTATTAAGACAATAAGATAAAAAAAACATTTTAAATTGTTTAAATCGACCCTAGACCCTAGTGTCTTTTTTAATGCATTACTAACAAAAAAAATATGCTTAAATATGAATTTCAAGGAATTTTTACTTCTTCTCAAGAGTTGTCAACCTTTCTTCACCAATCACTTTAAGACACATCCGTATATGTATACATTTACGAAATACATAATAATGTTGTTAAAGCGTTAACTTGTACGCGATAAAAGAAGAAGCGAGAGATTTAATATTCTTTAAAGTGATATAACTTTTTTATTTATAAGCTGATTGAAATAAAACAAAACGTTGAGGCAAGCTTTCCAAAACACAACAGTGAACTGTAATTAAGTCGTTTGAACTGTTTCTAAGATTAGCGTGACAAACGCACAGACATTAAACAAAAAAAAACATTGTTTTTATTTTGATATTAAATCTCACCATCAATATTTATCAAATCAGCTTCACGCTATATCCGCTGTGAAATAAAACTTTTTAAAATACTACAAAAATATAGTTTTTTTTTATTTCATTAAACAATAAAAAAAACTCTATAAATCCAGGAAATGTAACACAATTGTAATGATTTTATATTTACAAGTTTTATTATTTGCAATCATTTATTATAAAAATGTAAATCAACCTCTTTGTTTAATAAAAAAATGTTTTTGAAATAATTAAAATAAGTATATAGAATTATCACCAGAAGATACTACCAAAATGACGCTTTATGTGGTTGGAAAATTCGGGATATACTTTTTAGATTTGGAACGAAAGAAGAAAGAGGTCCTCTAGAATAACATATTGTATTAGAATTTAAAATGGACATTGTACAAGCTTAATAGTAAAGTTCTGTAAAGGGCTCGAGGTGTTTGATTTCTTTACACAATAAATTATACTTTACAAAACAAAAAAAATATTCTAACCAAGAGGAAGGAAGAGCAGAAATAATATAACGAACAACCAAACATACATCCAATATTAGTATTAGCATTGAGTTATTAAATGAATCACTTGCTCAATGGAGCCGACTAAACTGAAACTCGTCAAAGTGGTGTTCGCGATAACTCGCAACTACTTCTTAGTTAAAATGTTACTAGTTTTGTCGCCAGAGAACTATAAATTAGAAATGGGATATGGTAACTTATTAATTTTATAATCTTAAGAAATATGTTTTTCTAATTTTTTTATATTAGAAGGAACTTAGGAAACAAAAATGTTTTTTTCCATAAACATATACTGGGTAAAATTTGAACGTGGCGGTTGTAGTGTTGATGGTGAATAATAAAAGTCTACTCACGTTTAGCACTGAGATTAATCAACACCACTTTAAATGTACGTACAGTGATAACACATATGGTAAAATCACAACCACAGACATATATATGTATATAACAGAACACTAAAAAGTTACAAATTTGGAATAACATACTAGATATAACAAAAGAAAGTATGGGCAGCGCATCGAGTGGCAAGCATCGACATATCGAAATACATGACACATACTTATTTAGAAAACGGATAAAAATTTGAACGCAACGGGACTCGAGCCCGCGCCTACTGGAAACCGACCAGGATGCGTTCAAATTTTTATACGTTTTCTAAATAAGTATTTTTCTTTCCTAAGTGTGGAATAACACTTGAAAAATGTAAAAAATATATATTTCTAATTTCGTGCTCTGGTAACAAGATACTACCTTCATACTAACGGATACCATTTGAAGCATTTTTATAAAATTTATTTGCTTTATGTATTAAATAAATGTTATATACCTATGTTAAGGCCATAGTGCCTCAGAATTCTGTAGAAAATGGAGAATAGAAGTATCTTAATAGGAGCAGAGTATCTTAACAGTAGGTTCCATCTGCCTACCCTGCTAGATATAAATATTACCCTAACTGATATTCGAATTTATAACTTTATTATTGAACTTAACTATTGCTCAGATAATAGCTAAATACATTAATGAATGTTAAATTTATTTAATATGTCAATAAATTCTTTTATACCTCCTCGTGACTAAGGCGAGCTTTGAAAATTACAATGGCGATGTTCTTGGCTACGATTATATAAGAGTTCTGACGTGTTAGTGATTCGAAATATTTCTTATATAATGTATACATATGTATATGTACATATATTTATATTATATCTTTTTAACTTAACGCTGTATCCAGCATTTAAAAGGATAAAGGTAAGGCCTTCGTTTCACAGTTTCTGCCCTGTTTTTTTTTCTTTATTTATTTAGGATCGTCAACAGAAGAAACATTACAACATGGTCAAATTACATCGAGATCTATTTATAGACTAAATGTTTTTCCAATTAAAGACAATCACAGCATGTGAAACTTGCAAAATAGAAACTGGTATAAATAGAATTAATATTAAAGTGTTATAATAAAATAAAATTGATTGTAGTAATAAATAACGCCAAACAATAAAAAGTAGAGTTTTAGAAAAATGTTTGACACTGTTTGACAAAAAAAATGTCAGTTAATTAAATGTCATGATAAAATTATTCAATACTTTGTGTGTTGAGTAGCGGATTTGAACCCCGCTTTGTTTTGTCACCAGAGCGAGGATCGGATTCCCCTGAGTGAGAATCGAATCCACAACTAGTGTCTTACCAATCAGACGCTATACCGCTGGGCGCCGCAACGCACCGCCGCACGACGACAGCCTATATTAATGTAATTAAGGATATATAATGACGTTTTACAGTAGTTCCATAATATTGAGATTGCGACTGTAAAAGCGACGGTTGTGGGTTCGGTTCACACTCGGGGCTATGAAACATTTAACATTTTCATTTCTTCGCTCTGGTGACGATGTGAAGTGCAGCGTTGAGTTTCGCCACTCAATACGCAATGCCTTAATGGGAATGAAGGTTCCCTCTGCCCACTTTGCTATGTTTGAGATACAACGTGAAGCTAAACAAAACAGTAAAAAATAAAATAAACTATTGATATTACTAAATAAAGAACACTTTTATTTAAAGTTAGCTATAATAATAAACTACTTTAGCAATAGCTGTAGAACTAATGTATTTTAACTTAAGAGATTCACAACTTTAGATGTTGTTTTCATCAGAAATTGTAAGGGAACCCTCAAGGGTCCTTAATTGATTTCACCGCAAGTACTATTCGATCGTTCAGAATTTAATTGCCTTCTAGTTGCCCTTTGCTTAGCCGCGGTCTGGCGGTTCTATTTACCATGTCCATCACAAAGAAGCATGATTATCGAGTGTTTGTCTTTGATGTTGGTAGTTTTTATATATGCCTCTTTTAGATTTGAATTTTGAACTAACTAATTTTAGCCATTTTGTCCTATATTTCTATCTTTTTTGTTGTATTGGACTAGAGAAGGCTATATATTCTCTGTTTTTATTTATTTTCTGTTAATATAAAGTATTATGTTCATAGCGGAAGCTTTATATTCGACTTTTAAGAAAGATAACAAATAAAAGACTAGAACTAAGCTGTAGAACTAATGTATTTTAACTTAAGAGATTCACAACTTTAGATGCATCTAGATACATCTATCCAATCTCTAGATTGGATAGATGTATGAAACAATCTAAGATTGACGTTGGAGATAGGTTATTAATACTGGGCGTTAAAGACTTATCTCTATAACCCTTGGATTGCTTCAACTATGAAAGTGTGCTTTTTTATGGTAGAGAATTTTTAATTACCATTTTAATATTATTTCAATAATTACTACAGTATGTCAAATATGTAATTTTTAAGTAACTAAATGAGTGATATGAAATATTTACCATCGACGAAGTCAACCCTTATCATTAGACCCCCATAAACAGATCTCTGATAGTAAATATTGAAACTTCAATAATTAAAACATATTTAACCGTTTATATAAATGTCAAATTACCTGTTATTTCCTCTCAAAGCGCGGCGTTAATCTCCGATACACAACACGCAATGTCTCAAAAAATTGGACAAAAAGTGGGAGTGTCTTAACACTAGATTCCCTTTACCTTGCTATGGGCGAAACAAAACAAGAAGCTATTACAAAATTGACTTTCCTTTTCATTTTATAGATCAATTTAAGGCTCTATAGATTCTCAATATCACCCATTATAGGAATAGGAAGTAGCCATTACGGCCGGTGTTAATTATTCTACTTACATGAAAATCACCTTTCTCCTTATAAGGAAGCTATCAAATATAGATAAATGAGTTTTAATTTTTATAGCAAAATTGCTTTTACATTTTACTTCACGTTAATGATAATAGATAACATCGTTTTGCCGTATTATTTGTTGTTTTAAGTTTTTTTAGTTGCCAGTAGTGATACAGTGACAAAAGCGTGTGACTGTAAACAGGTACAGGCTATGGGTTCGATTGTCAGGCGAGGTAAAGAAATATTTCAATTTCTTATTTTCTTATATTTATGTACATTTATATTTCAATTTCTTCGCTCTGGTGTTGAGGCAAAGCGCGGCGTTGAGTTCCGCCACTCAACACGCAACGCCTACAAAACTCGGCGGAAAGTGAGAAACGGTGTATCTTAACACTAGGTGCCCACTGCCTACCCTGCTGTGTGCGGGATAAAGCGTGAAGCAGATTTTTAATTTTAATATACTCGCTTTTGCGTGTTGAGTTCCGTAACTCAACTCACAATGCCTCCAGAATTCGGCGAAATTTGGGAAACGGAAGTATCTTAATGGGAACGGAGTGTTTTAATATTAAGTTCTCAGGTTCCCTATGCGTATCCTGCTATCTTTGCAATATATAGCATGAAGTTATAAAACGATTTTTAATAGATTTACATTAAATATATAATTTCCTTTAAATATCAAAACAATTTAATTAAAACATATACTCACACCTGAAATAGTGTTCTACAAAACTATTTACTAAGTAAAGCAAATATTCAAGACAAAACTTTAATTTAAAACATTTGAAACACACGGTTTCAAAGTATTGGTGAAGGAAACTAGCGTTTTTTACACATTAAAATAATATACTTCTATGCGCAGCAGTATTGTGTCAGATTGTAAACACGAAAGTCGTAGGTTTCATTCCCTGTCGGTAAAAATGATGTATTGCCATTTCCTCCCTCTGGTAATAAGACACTCTACTGATCGTAATGTCTCGAAAATTCGCCACAAAATGGAGAACGGAGTGTCTTAATACTAGGTAACAATATAAATATATGTATGTTTAGCAGTAACAGTTCAATATTTCGAAGTGTAAAAAATAATTTTGTAATCGAAAACAAAGGAAATATATTGCCAAAATGATAATGATGATAAAAAATATGATGATAATAAAATAACGTTATGTTTGTTGATTGATACGAAACCTACTTTAATATTTTTTTTAATAAATATTTTTGACCCACACCCACTTTTAATAACTAACCACACAAATCCTTAATATCTATGTAGAACTTCCTTTACTTTAACTTAATACAGAAATATTTAACATATTAAGCAGAAGATAGTGAAATATGTCATTTAATCCACATTCGCGAGGATCCTGTGTATACTGTTGACAGAAGCAAAGTTCGTGGCGCATAGGTACTCGTAAGATACACTCCATTCTACAGTGTGCAGCGAAATTCTTAATCACGTACATTTGCAAGAGAAGCTTTATTTTGTTATAAAAGGTATTATGGAGTCAAAAACTTTATTTTTTAGATCTTTTTGCAGCTTTACGCTATATTCCGCACTTAACGGGATATGTATAGGGAACCTGAAAACTTAGTGTTGAGACACTCCGTTCCCATTAAGTTCTTAAGAATTTTGCAGGGATTGCGTATTGAGTAACGAAACTCAATGCCGAGCTTTGGTGCGACATCAGAGCAAAGAAGAATACGTAAGATTATATAGTGATCAAACGTTTATGATACTGCCGGTCATTCTGAATTATGTCATTCGGAATGACAGGTAATGCTCTGCACGGAAGATATGTATGGAGATGTCACTGTCAGTGACCCTGATGAACGAGGAATGCAGAAACAGTAGCGTTTAGTGCTCCGTTCTCTCTGGATACCTCGCTAGAGATCAAGTGTGATGCTACAAAAAAAGATAGACTAGATCCACAGATTATAGATAACGTGCGACGATGAGTTATTGCGTACTGGTGTGAAATTATCAATGGCAGATTATACTCTGAAAAAGTATTTATATCAAAATATTTGTTTTTCCTAATTCATTGATTTAAACTCAATTTTTACATCACAAGCAATATTGTGTAGCTACATTTTGTTTCGGACAGTCTTCTCCATATAATCTTGTCTCCCATATAATTAAAAAACCTCCCAAAAGAAACCTCCAATTTTATCCCTAAGGAAACAGAAGCACAGAAATTAAAAAAAAATTAAAAAAAACAAATTCACACATAAAAAAATGAAAGTCAGCAAAATTAATAATGAAATAAGGCACCGTAACTAAATCCCGGTAGCGGAATGCGGACGCGTCTCCGCGACACTTTAGTAATTAGGCGTCCGAAGTGGCGCAGCGTTGGCGACAATGACATAGCCCGGCTCAGTGACTTGCTGTTCAAAGTTTAGGGTCGGGATCGCTTTGGAAATACCAAAGAACTCATTTAAGCTGCGAGTATCCAAGGCCTGGTATAGGATATAGCCAGGATATAGCCTGGTAAACCTTGGGTACTCGCTCCGATATCCATCGATTTTCCTTATGTGCTCTTTTTTGACGTTTTATTTGTGATGTAAAGATCAATTTCGGTTTGGTCAAATGGTTAAGTTCACGTTGTATCTTGGACACGGCAAGTTAGACAGAGGAACCTGGGATCCTAATTTTGAAGACAGACCGTTCCCATTAAGAGACTCCCGTTGCCTATTTTGCCGTTGTCAAATTTCTAGAGGCATTAAGTGTGGGGGAACTCAACGCTGCGCCTTGTCTCATGTTGAAATGGTATAGTAAGTATAGTTAAGCAGCTTCACACTATAGGATAGAGCAAGATGGACAAAGGGAACCTAGTGGTAAGACACCTCGTTCCGCACTATCCGCCGAATTATTCGAGGCATCGCTGTGTTCAGTTGAAGAACTTAACGCCTTTCTTATGCCAGGTACCATTCGAACCAGATTCGTACCAGAGCGAAGAAATGAAAATATTCATAAATAATAATTCTTTCCCCCGAGTGGGGATCGAACCCACAACCATCGCGTTACAGTCACACCCTTGTGCTTCTGCACTAGGACGAACACACATATTGTTATAGCTTCATCTTCATTTATATTGTCACGGTAGTAATTGTAATAATAAATGAATAATTGTAACATACTTTTAGTATTATAAAATATTTTCTTAGTTTGTCTTGATATGTTTATGGAAATATAGAGAACTCAACGAAATAAGAAATAATAATACACACGTATCTCACGTGTAGCAGGATACTGTTAAAACACTCCATTCCCTACTCTCCAGGCAACTTTCAAAGCCTGGCGTGTTGGAAAGCTTAACTCAACACCTCTTTGTCATACTTATTTACATTATAAAATACGAGAAGTGCTTAAGAGGCGAAAAAGAGGTGCAGTACAGTATTTAAAAGCCACTTAGTATAGTCCTAGAGATATTAAATATTTCAAGCCAGCGTGAAAGATGCTCCGTTTTCCCGCGACCCGACACCAAACACGCAATAGCGAGTGTTTGTAAATATATTGAGCTTTTAACGAATTTGAATAACATTTTACATCTCCTATGTGTACGTGTGACCTTTCTGCCTAAAACAGAAAATGTTTAAATCATTTTGAATCTTATAGTATTTAATAATAAAGATCATAATTGAGTAAGTAGAGAGTAAGAGTAAGTAAGTCTAAATACTTTTGTGTTTCTGTCTGTATATAAAATGGATGCGACCTCTTCAAATGGAAAGATGGGATTTCTTCAATGCTCTTATAACACTTTGGAAGCTATTTCGGTTTATTATATGTATGGGTGGATGTTTTGGAAAATGGATACGAGATCAATTTGTCTGTTCCATTGATTTTTTTTAACATTATTGTACTGAGGCCAGTCGTGGCGCAGCGACACATAGTGTAACTGTAAAACCGACTGGTTGTGGGTTCGATCACCACTCGAGGAGATGAAATATTTACTTAAATTTATATTTCCATTTTCTTCGCTCTGGTGTCGAGGCGAAGCGCGGCGTTGAGTTCTGCCAACACACGCAATGCCTCCAGAATTCGGCAGAAAGTGGGGAACGGAGTGTCTTACACTAGGTTCCCTCTGCCGTGTGCGGGATACAGCGTGAAGCTGATTTATTTTTATTTTGCTATTATTGTACTGTGCTTATGATTTCTAATATCTATTGGTGATAAGATGTTGAGGTACCTACATTATGGCCATCACGCAGTCGTGGCCCAGAGGCTGTACAAACCTGTGGCTTTACATACTAGTGTGACTATAAAATCACAAGACGTCAGTTGAGAAAATATTATTTTTTAAGAATTTTATTTCTTCGCTTTGGAAACAAGGCAAAGCGCGGCGTTAAGTTCCGTCACTCAACATGCAATGTCTAGAATATTCGCGAGAAAATAGGGAATAGAATGTTAGAATGGAACACTAGGTTTCCTTTTTCCTGCTATATTCGGGCAGCGTTCCGAGATAACATGAAGTAAAAAAATATAACCATATTTGAAGCTTATATCAAAATCGTGGTTTGTTTGTCAGGAAAACAAAATTAATAATTCTTAAGGTACCTTTAAAACCAAAATTTAAAAATTAAAACTAAAGTAAACTAAACTAGCTTCACGCTTTATCCCTAGTGGGGTTGACTACCCCGCTAGGGAGAGCAGAACGCTACGGTCTCTACATACCTCTTTCGCCTCGTCCACTGTCATCAACTTCTTTATACATGCCGTACGTCCTCATGCTTTTTACGTGACCTTCCTCCAGTATCTTTGATATTGTGTTTTCGAAGGTCAACCAAGGTCTCCCTCTACCTCTTTTACCGTTCACTTTTCCATCATATTTTTTTTAAGTTGAGCTTTAAAGTTTTTCTCGTAGTGTTTATATATATAGTGTAAGTTTATTTTGAGACCAGTGGTGGCGCAGCGGCACGAGGTGTGACTGTAAAACCAACTGGTTGTGGGTTCGATCCCCACTCGAGGAGATGAAATATTTATTTAAATTGATATTTCCATTTCTTCGCTCTGGTGTTGAGGTTAAGCGCGGCGTTGAGTTGACTCAATACGCAATGCCTCCAGAATTCGGCAGAAAGTGGGGAACGCAATGTCTCAACACTAGGTTCCCTCTGCCTACCCTGCTGTGTGCGGGATACAGCGTGAAGCTGATTTAATTTTTTTTTTAAGTTTATTTTGACGTAATAAGCACCACAATGTAAATCCGATATGCATTACTGAAATTGGAATAAAATCGCTTCAATTTGCATGAAGCGGTGCGATATCGTTAAGCTTTTAAGGGATTGAGCGTTTTGTTATGAAAGTTGTATTGTTATAATCAATTAAGAATATTTTCGATTGTAAATATTGCATTACTCAATAATAAGTGTCGCAATAAGCTGTCGGTAATATATTTAAAATATTTTCTGTTTACCTTTACTTATTGTAAAAATTTTATAAAATACTATTAAAAATTAAAATATTTAAAAATTAAAATTTGCTTATGAGAATGGAGAGTCTTAACGCTAGAATCTCTCTGCCTACCCTTCTATATACGGGATACAGCTAGGGGCTTTTTTGTCTTTTTTTTTTGTGAACAAAAGCGATGTTGTCATTAGGGCAAAAGCACTAGGAACAAGCGTATTTCTGTAAGCGTGACGTTTGTGGGTTCGAATGTCGAGCCCAAAAGGGCTGAAAATGAGTTAATAAATATTTAATTTTTCTCGCTCTGGTACCGAGACAGAGCGCGGTATTGAGTTCCGCATTTAACTAAATAAAGTCTTAATGGGGAACGGAGTTCCTTAACACTAGGTTTGTAAGTTTCCTTTCTCTACCCTGCCAAGTGCGAAATACTGCAAGAAACTGCAGAAGCAAAAAACAAAACAGCGTGATTTGAACTTGCACCATCTTCACTTAGGATTACGGAAAACATTTCATATAGATATTTATACGAATATTTTTTTCTAAGAGAAATGTAAAAATAACACTTAAAAACCCTTTTTCCAAATCTGGAGGTGGGGGGGGGGGGGGGGGGGGGGGGGGGGTTGTACAGTCAAATACAATTCTTATACAACAAACACAAACTTAGCGATTGTAAATTAATTAACAAAACAAAAGGTAACCGCACTTCCTTCCTTCAGATATGATCAAAACAAACTTGAAATTCTAATTAGCACTCCCGCGGTTGACGGCCGTAAGAGGTGTGCGTTAGTATTTTTTGAAGTAGGTAAAATCAACAGACACCTCCTGCTTCTAGGGCGTGTAATATACACTAGTAAACACGACACGCTAGTAATAATCCAGTTATAGTGCCTTGGTGTAGCTTTAAAATAGAGATTTTTCAGATTATGTGGCATATAAAGCTGCCATTTTGGTATAGTAAAGTAGATAGCGACAGTGCTGTTGAAAATCTATTTCTTAGTTCATTTTTATTGCTGTATTTTTTTTATCGTAGCGTAGTGGGGAAGTCCAATGTAAATGCGATGGTGGTGCGTTCAGGTTCCACCGGGGAAGTAATTTTATTTTTTTTACCTCCGAGACAAAGAACGTCGTTAAGTGTCACCGATTAATGTTAACTTAGCGGTTGAGAGGTTATGGTTCGAAATCGGTTTCTTCTGCACTAGGCTCCTTCTGTTTACCTATTAATGCGAGAAAAGAATGAAATTAAAGAAAGACACGGAACTCAACTCCGCGCTACCAGAGCGAAGAAATAAAAATATAAATAAATAATAATTCATTTCTCATCATTTATAGTAATTATAAGTACTCAAAAGTAAGGCCAGTTTTATTACCCAATCCTCTACTAAGTCCCAATAAGCTTCATCTATATCACTATACTACACGCTACCTTGCGCATATTAGCGTATTTAGAGATATTTTTATTTAGATATATATATATTCTTGTAAATATTGTTTTTTTTTTATTTTTCGGGGCATATTTCGTTATAAGTAAAATTTCTGGGGTGGGCAGAATTCCTACACCCATACTTGCACAAAGGAGGAAATGCAAGAGAGAAAAACAGAGAAGAAAATAAATGTAAATATGACACATATTTACATATTATGTATAGATATGAGCCATATTTTATAGGAAAAACGTACTTTAGTTATATTTCGTTATCATAAAGTAGAGGAAGCTTATTACCTTGTTATTTCTTGTGGGCTTAGATAGGTATGTATATAGTATGTGTATATGGTATGTATGTAGTATGTTGTATTTTCCTGAACGTTGTTGTTGTTGTCAATATAATTCTTTAATAGTTTATGTCAAAGAATTAATTTGTTTGTCCATTTCTTTGACAGTTTGATAAACCCACACTCAATGGAATGTGATTTTCACAGCTATTATTACTGAATTAAGACATTAGAAAAAAATTATGTACTTAAAAATATTAACGTGAGGCCATTCGTTGTGCGAGTACTCGAGAAAATGGGAATATTTATTATTTTAATATCTGCGCTCTGGTGTCGAGGCAAAAGCGCGGCGTTGAGCTCTGCCAATAAATTTAACGCCTATTTTGTATCCAAGGCTACTATTTAGTATACTACCAAAGCAGAGCAAAGACTTACAACTAGTATTAATGAATAATATTCGACTTCTACAGCAGTGTAGTAAAACCATTGTTCATGAATAGTTCTTTTTTCGTTAGTACATTACATGTCATTATAAATTCTATTATTGTTTACATTTAAGTGATCTGTTTATATTTGGGACGTTTAACACAAGGAAATTTGTGATTTTGCGAGAATGATTACAATATCATTATTATTAGTTGTAATTGTAGCTGTTTATTTATATGGCACGAGAAATTATAAATATTGGGAGCAAAAAGGCGTAAAACATGATAAACCTATACCTTTCTTTGGCAATAACCTGAAAAATTTCTTTCTGAAGCGAAGCGTAACCCAGTTAATGGTGGAAATGTATTGAAAGTATCCAAACGCGAAAATTGTAGGGTTCTATCGAGCCTCAAATCCTCAACTCATAATTAGAGATCCAGAAATCGTAAAGCAAGTGCTTACCACTGATTTTGCATATTTCTACGCACGTGGTATCCAACACAAAAATATTCCAGTAGAACCTCTCCTTAAAAACTTATTCACTGTGGATGGCGACACATGGCGGTTGCTGCGTCAACGCATGACACCGGCTTTCAGCAGTAGTAAGCTTAAGGCTATGTTTCCTTTAATCATGGAACGTGCAGAGCGCTTACAGGCACGATTGCACTTCGCAGCCATGGCTGGTCAGGAGATAGATGCTCCGGATCTGATGGCTCGTTACACCACAGATTTTATAGGCGCGTGCGGTTTTGGGCTAGATGCTGATACATTAAACGATGAGAATTCCGCTTTTCGGAAAGTTGGAGCTACAATATTCAATTTTGGTTTCAAAGACATGCTTGTTTTGATGTTAAAAGAAATAGCGCCTCAATTATTTAAACATTTAAAACGCACAAGTCGTATGGAAAAAGCCGTATTCTCATTAGTCAACACAGTCCTCAGGCAAAGGAACTACCAACATTCTGGTAGGAATGATTTTATTGATCTTTTACTTGAGTGTAAAGGAATGGGAACGATTACAGGCGACTCGATAGAAAGAGTAAAGCCAGATGGTAAGCCGGAAGTGGCCACATTGGAAATGGATGATGAACTATTGGCAGCACAAGTTTTTATATTTTTCGCTGCCGGATTTGAAACTTCTTCCTCAGCCACAAGTTTCACATTACATGAGCTGTCATACAATATCAACAAACAGGAAAAAGTGCAAAATGAGATAGACAGAGTGTTAGCCAAATATAATAATAAGCTTAGTTACGAAGCAATCAAGGAAATGACCTATTTACAATGGACCCTTAAAGAAGGAATAAGAATTTTTCCACCTATAGGATTTCTGATAAGAGAATTTACTCGCAAGTATACTTTTAAAGAACTCGATTTAACGATTGATGAAGGCGTGCCAATAATCATACCTATACAAGCGATGCAGAACGACTCGAAGTATTTTGATAATCCTACTGAATTCCGACCGGAAAGATTTAGTCCAGAAAACTTCGATTTGAATAACAAACATGTTTATTTGCCATTCGGAGAGGGTCCTCGTGCATGTATTGGTGGGTAATATGGTTCTATAATAATAAAATTTTCGTTTTCCAAAACTTATTTTAATCATTTACCTACGTAATATAATATATTTCTAATATATATATAATATATAATTTTAAGTGAGTAATATTTAATAGCAGTTTGAAATCCCAAATACCGTGTATTTTAACAGTTACCATTATAAAAACAGTATTGCGAGTAAGGGAAGAAGCTTTTTTTTCACGTTGTACGGTATATATGGCAGGATATGTAGGGGGAACGCAACGCAGCGCTTTACCTCATTACCAGAGCGAAGAAATGAAAATATTAAATATTTCATTCCTCAGAGTGAGAATCGATCCCACGACCGTCGCGTTTACAATTACACACTCGTAACCCTGCCACACACCGTCAAGGTCATGTTTAGATATTACTATATAAATATCTATTTTGTCTCGTAACAGAGAACTTGACTACTCTAATTCAAATATTATTTTGTATAATCTATTTTGATTTCAATATTCTTTGTAATTCTTCCCTTCAGGTGAGCGGCTAGGCATAATGCAGTCAGTGGCAGGGCTTGCTGCTGTACTGTCCCGGTTTAGCGTGCGCCCTGCACCCTCCACGCGCCGTCATCCTGTTATGGATCCTGCCTCGGGGATTGTACAAGTTATAAAGGGTGGGCTACCCTTATTGTTTATTGAGAGATCGTCCAAATGAATATGATAAAGATTGGAACTTTAAGATAAGCAGGTTATTTTTTTAATGAAAAATATAATATAATAATTTATATTTTTATTTGCCGAAAATGAAAATAAAAAAGCTGCTCTAACCTAAACTTAACTTACTTAGCTTCACGCTTTATCCCTAGCGGGGTAGTCAGAGAGAACGGAGCGCAGAACGCTACGGTTAACAAGCAGACATGGATAGAATTAAAGAAAAAGGTTTTTTTAACTATTTTTACCTTACTCATATATCATATACATATCCTCTTTTTCCTCCTCCTCCCCCTCTTTTAATCTTTATTTGATATTTTTTGTTGTAATCTTTAGAAATCTAAAAAATAACAAACATACGTCATTGTGTACAATGCAGTCACAAGGTTAGCGTACAAGTTGCGAGCTATTGAAATATACTAAAAGGTCACTGTGTAATCTACGTCCAGATCACCTAAATTTCGGTCGGTGACCGTGTCGCTACATACCCCAAGGGCTATTATGGAAGTGACTTTCTCTAAATAATAAATGTTCGGAGTCCACACCTAAGTTGGGTCGTTAGGGCGACCCCGTTCCGCGTTAACATACGGCTTGATAAATTATTTTAGTCGCATACTACCGTGGAATTCATTAGGAGTAGCAAAGATTTCACGTAATGACCGAGTACATTTACACTCAATTAAACCTTGCCGCGTTTAAGTCTAGTCAGACTTTTTCATAATTAAGGGTGAGTTTCAACTCATTTCAAACGTTGAACTTTTAATGAAGATTTTTTTCATTTTATGTTATAATATGTATTACTAATCTGTGTACCGACCTTAATAACTTCGGCATCGTTGGTGTTACAGTGAAACTGGCTAATTCTGAATAGTGTTTACTTACTTCTTTTTTACATTGCTCTTTATTTGTAGCATGGACAGAAAATCTTATATGTGAAATTTTAATTGCATCACAGCCACAGTTATTTATTATTAAAAATCAGCTTCACGCTGTATTCCGCACAGAGCAGGGTAGGCAGAGGGATTCTAGTGTTAACACACTCCGTTCCCCACTTTCTGCCGAATTCCGGAGGCACTGTGTGTTGAGTGGCAGAACCCAACGCCGCGCTTTGCCTCTACACCAGAGCGAAGAAATGGAAATATAAAGTAAATATTTCATCTCCTCGAGTGGGGATCGCCCACAACCTCACAGGAGACGACATTACTACAATGTGTTTTCTGTAGTACCTTCCATGGTGACACTTCAAGGACAGATCTCTTTTAGGTCAGCCTCATCAATCCTGCTGATGGTATCTATACCGTGTATGCGGTTAATATGCTGTTTAATACTGCTCACGAAAACTTCTACAGGAATTTGAACCTATAACTGCGTCAGATTGTCTATTAATAAAATAAATGACTATTCATTTATATTTATGTTAATGTTATATTTACATTTAATTAAATTAACTTTTTCATCATTTAATTAATTTAATTAAATTGAGGCCAGTCGTGGCGCAGCGGCATGAAGTGTGACTGTAATATCGACTGGTTGTGGGTTCGATCCCCACTCGAATCGAGAGAAACAATCGAGATGAAACATTTACTTAAATTTATATTTCCATTTCTTCGCTCTGGTGTCAAGGCTAAGCGCGTCGTTAAGTTCTGCCACTCAACCCGCAATGCCTCCAGAATTCGGCAGAAAGTGAGGAACGGAGTGTTTTAACACTAGGTTCCCTCTGTCTACACTACTGTGTGCGGAATACAGCGTAAAGCTGAATTAAATTAACAACTTACTCTTCAATCTACCAGTACCAGTACCAAAATTACAAGTAAATTAGGTACATTAAGCCCAACACTCGTTTGAACAACAAATTACAAATAAAAGGCAGCCTGTGATTGGCCATTCTCAAAAATATTTACTTGAAACCTTTAATCAAATCTAACTTTGGCGCTGTTTACATTTCTAAGTCGCATCGCTGGAAGTTACAGCGGCGGTGTCAAACAGCGCAGTTTGCTCGCTGGGTAATTAGCTGTCAGATAGACTGTGTGTTTACTGACATTAGATACTGTGCAACTTTTGTATATATTTGGAATTTTAGTTAAATAATTAAAATAAATAAGTAAATCAGCTAAAGATAGTGTAAGATACTCCTACTTATTACTTTCTGCCGAATTCTGGAGGCATCGCGTGTTAAGTGGCAGAACTCAACGCCGCGCTTGTCCTCGATACCAGAGCGAATAAATAGAAATATAAATTTAAGTAAATATTTCATCTCTTCGATTGGGGGTCGAACCCACAACCAGTCAGTTTTACAGTCACACTTTGTGCCCCTGCGCCACGGCTGGCCTCAAATAAATGTGTGATTGTAAGCGCTACAAAAATATATAAATGTGAATGTAAATGTATGTAATGTGGCAAAGAAAGCAATTTTTTCATGAATTCATATATTTCATCAAATCATAGTAACCATATAAGCGAGGGGCGTGTATTTAAGTAATATTTGTATTTATACAGGTGATTGATAGACAAACTGGCAAAGGTGATGCAGAAGATAACATTTTCTCCGTTTTACACTATTTTTTGATATTGGTCAGTTTTTATTTCTAAATACCATATAAATAAATATATATATGAAAAATATGTTTATATTGAATAGTCCATTTATAGAGGCTAAACGCTATATTCGATTAGCGTTAAACACTGTAACCCACTATACCAATGGTATCCCCAAATAGTATAATATACCCAAATAGTATGTTACGTAATAGAAATAAGTAATGATTGGACCCTTACTTATTTCTATTTGACCATACAGGCGCAACCGCAGGCCAACGAAATTAAAATTTAAACTATAGACTATTACTAAAAATTTAAATAATATATTTTACTAGAGGCCAGTCGTAACGCAGGGGCACAAATGTATGACTGCAAACGCGACTGATCGTGGATTTTATCCCCAGTGGTGGAAATTAAATGTTTATTTAATTTATATTTTCATTTTTTCGCTCTGGTGTCGAGGCAAAGCACAGCGTTGAGTTCCGCCACTCAACACGTAAATCCTCCTGAATTTAGCAGAAAGTGGGAATCGGAGTATGTTAACACAAGGGTTCCCCTTGCCTATCCTGCTGTACGCGGGATACAGCGTGAAGTTGATTTGATTAATTTTTACATATTTTATTTAACACCGAAGATTAAAGACAAAAGACATGATAAATGCTTAATTGTAGATACCGTGTGTTCTTGAAGGCCATGATTAGAATATGCTATCAAGCCGCGGCAGTGCAGCGAGCGGGTACTGTTCCATAGTTCATTAAGTAATTCTGGAGACACCCAGCCACTGGAGTTGACTACAAGAAACAAAACTAATGACGACGGCAACCCGAGAAGTTAAGAGAACACGACGTAATGTAAGAGCGATAGCGATTATTTAAGATTGGATTAGGATTTTTTTTTACTTCACGCTGTATCACGCATTCAGTAAGGTAGGCAGACGGAACCTAGTTTTTAATGGAACATTTTAATATTTTTTTTAGAGGCCATCGTTCGAGACGGTTTCTCGCTGATTACTAAAAACGGTTGTAAGTTTGTTTTGACACTACACGGAATTATAATTGTATTTAATTTACTTTAATTTTCTCGCTTCGGTTCCCTTCGTATTGAATGCAACACGCGATATCTCCAACTCGAACTTAAAATTGTTTTTTTTAGCTTCACGCTGTACCCTGCATACTGCAGGGTAGGCAGAGGGAACCTGGGTACCTAATATTAAAACACTCCGTTCCGCATTCAGTCACCTCTGTTCCTCACTTTCCACCGAATTCTTGAGGCATTTCGTGTTCACACCTCAACACCGCGCTTTTGCCTTATTACCAGAGGAACAAAATAAAAAAAAATTAAAGCTTATACGCTTGTGCCCCTGCGCCAAGACATCACCTTGACTTGATTTATGAGTTATAGATAAAGTACGACTTTTTTAATAAAATACATATAGGGGAGAGGGGGGTAGCTTTGAACAGGGGCACCTTTGAAAATATGTGTTAACAGAGCTATTTTAAAAAGAAATTTTGTTAGATTTTTTTTGAGTAGTGGCAGCACTAACCTGCACACGTGTCACTTGTCACTGCTGATATATGAGAGCCCGTGGTTGAGTTACGAAGAGTGTTTGATTTTGAGTAAAATTTTATACATTTTTAAATAAACGCGTAAGGATCGCAGGGATCCAATTCATGGTATATGGTTTTATTTTTTCCTCTTTTAGTTAGAATTTTTCATATATCATGCAATAAACTAGAAATTAATACAATTTTTAAACTTTTACTTGAAAAAAAAACGTTTTTAATTTTTCAAATACCACTGAGGCAGCTTTGAACAAAATAAGTTTTGAATATTATTATATATAACAAAATACCGCAAAAGGAAAACAAAACTAAACTGAACTTTTCTTTACAAGAAACTGACGTATGAAGACTACGTAATAGAATTAGACTACCACTTAATAAATATTGGAGACTCCATTTTAGCGAATGTTTCATCATCTATGAATAGTAAAAAAGTAGCTTGTACAATTTTTTTCCTTACGTCACTATACTATATCCATGTTCTTTTAAATTTAATTTCTCTAAGTTGAAATGAGGGTAATAAGCTGTTTATTAAAAAATATTTTGTTTTTTTTAATAATATTAGGTTTATTCTATGATTGATTCTGACTGGTTGTGGGTTCGATCCCCGCTCGAGGAGATGAAATATTTACTTAAATATATATTTCCATTTCTTCGCTTTGGTGTCGAGGTTAAGCGCGGCGTTGAGTTCTGCCACTCAACACGCAATGCCTCCAGAATTCGGCAGAAAGTGGGGAACGGAGTGTCTTAAAACTAGGTTCCCTCTGCCTGCCGTGCTGTGTGCGGGATAAAACGTGAAGCTAATTTTTATTTCTTACGTAGACTACTTCCCCCAATTTCAGTTGCTGGTTACGTCATGTAATACATTCATGTTTTCCTTTAAATTTAATTTTTCTAAGTTCAAATTAAGGTAGAAAGCTGTTTATTAAAAAAATATTATGTTTTATTTTTATAATATTAGATTTATTCTATGATTGATCCCATAATGCTAATTACTTCTACGAAGCCAAAGCTACTTTTTTGTTTTTTTAAAGTCTATTAATAATATTAAAGTTATTTAACATTAGTACTAGTACAATCGCAATATTAAACTAGGTATATTATTTTTTTCAGTTAACATGGTACTGATATTTGATCCCCATCGTTTCTAATGTTAAGTTTATTGATAAAATTACTTAAAAGCTTTTTAATTTCATTGAATTCGATGATAGTTCAAAACTGCCCCATATATGTTCAAAGCTACCCCGCAAGGGGGGCAGCTTTGAACATTTGACTACTGCTACTAAAGTTGATATTGCACCTTTACCTTATATATTTTTCTACATACGATGCTACAATTGTGTGGCACAATAGTTGGACTAAGCCTTGTGAAATAGTAAAGAAGTTAAAAACTGTAGAATTTTTAGATATGACATAAAGTTTAAAAATCGTTCGAATGTGCCCCCCTCTCCCCTATATATAAATAAGTAATCACAGAAATATCACTCCAAAACAATATAGGTTTTAGCAAAACCGCTAAAGCCTATATCTTAGGACATAATATAATTTATGGTCGGAGGCTAGGACGGAGACGCAGCAATTAGCCGCCTTAACGAACGCTCCAAATAAATATCATTCGTGATTAATAAAAGCCTGATAAATACGTTGATATTATTTAAAGTGGACAAGTCTCGTGGTCCAACGGGCGGAGCGGTGGGCGGGCTGTCATGTCAGAAAATTGATATTGTTTTATGGGAAAATTGGTTTTATTGTTAAATTAAATCAGTTTTACGCTGTATTCCTCATACAGCACGGTAGGCAGAGGGAACCTAGTGTTAATTTACGTTAATCTTTCCGCCGAGTTCTAAAAGCATTCTGTGTCGAGTGGCGATAGTCGACGCTTCGTATTGTCTCGCCACCAGAGCAAAGAAATGAATTGAAATTTTAATAAATAATTTTATTGTTAGTTTTATTATTGGTTTTATTATTTTTTAACAGATGTTATATGTTTTCGTAAACGGAAATAAAAATATAGAATTCATATCGATGCAATATATTTTTGTTTTTGTATTCTATGTAGATATTATGTTATTGTAAGTTAGTTATATTAAACAATTTTAAGTTATATTATAACTGATAGAAAATGAGACCAGTCGTGGTGTAGGGGCACAAAGTGTGACTGTAAGCCACACTTTGTGCTCCTGTTATTTTCCGCTTTGGTGTCGCGCAAAGCGCGGCGTTGACTTCTGCCACTCAACGCACAATGCTTTCAAAACTCGGCAGAAAGTGAGGAACAGAGTGTCTAAACACTAGGTTCCCTCTGCCTACCCTGCAGGATGCGGGATACAGCGTGAAGCTGATTCTGATAGAAAATAATTCCAAAAGATATTTAAATGTGAGAGAAAATGGAAAGAATCTGTAATGGAATTGATGATAACAAAAAACTGAAAATTGAGATGTCATCTTCGATTTTTCTCTAACTACTACTAATATTGGGAATCGAGCCCACGACCACCACGTAAGTATAATCAAACGCTGACTCACACGCTACATGGCCTTAACTAAATTAACTAATTTACAAAAGAGGAAAAAAAAACTCTTGTATAAACTTTAAGGCCAGTCGTTGTGGAGAGGCAAAAGCGTGCAACTGTAAGCGCTACAGGTGTGGGTTCGATTCCACTCGAGGATATGATCGCCCAATACCTGAAAAATGCGGCGGCAAATGGACAACGGAAGTGTCTTAATGAGAACGGAGTGTTTTAACACTAGGCTCCCAGGTTCCCACTGCCTACCCATAAAAAAAATAATGTTCTATTCTTTTAAAAAGGTCATTTTTAGAAAGGTCATAGGTCTGCATGTATATAATGTGTTGCAATAAACATTTATTTTTCTTCAAATGTAGTACAGTTTACAGTAAAGCTGTCCCGATTCAACATCAAAGAGATAATCTTGATTTCTCTTGTATTTTGGCATTTTTCCAGCTGAATCTTGGGCGAGTTGTGAGTTCTAGGCTCAACTCAGGTCACATTTTTGCTTTGGTCACTATTAAGCTTGGTTCACTACTTTATATGAAATTTAAAAGGAAAAAATATATACATAGATACGATATTGAGATTATTATTCAAATATATTTTAAAAATAATGTAAGTATTTATTATTATTAATAATTATATATCAATAAATTTTACAATTATTTTCTAAATAACATAAAAGGCATAAAACATTAACGTTCAGCTGATGAGACGTTACTTTGCATACCTTCATCATTTCAAAGCAACCTTATATCTAACACTATCTAACAAGCTCAAGTGTGTCACCAGCTTTAAAATGCAGTACCATTAGGCCTCGAGATTTCGAGGAACCTTTGGGAGGCTGAATCGAGCCAACTACCGCAACCTGCACTTGACGACCCTGTCGCGTTTAGCGGACCGCACTGACGAACTAAATTAGCCAACATGTATGCTGAAAATATATTTTGGCACTTCTTGTGTGTGCTTGCAGCGGTGCACCCCTTGAGGTCAGCCAGGTGTTAGGGACACTCGTGTGCTCACTTTTGTGGTACATTTATACAATTTTGGCTTGTAATTTTATATTTGAGCTATGTTTTACCAGCGGCTTCACTTTCGGCTTCACTTTTTAGTTTAATATAGTTAAGTAAGGGTTGTGTATCGCACATGATATTTTTAAAAGTGCTAGTGGTAACTCTGGCTGTAGGTAGAGTGGTTTACATCACGTTTATATAGTTTTTATTTACATCGTTTTCCATCACATCACATATCGCGTTTGGTTTACATCGTTTTTACTCATAACTAGCGACCCCCTTGCGGCTTCGCCCGCTTGAAATAATTATACTATTTCTTAAATAAGAAAAATCCGACCAAGCGCGATTCAGACTCACCCACAGAGGGTTCTGTACCAATTTCAGGATTGTGATTGGGAAATACCTTATAGATTTTAATAATGCTTCGAATAAAGTTAACAAAGTTAAGGTTAATTATTTAGTATGAAATGAACGAATATTTTTTTTCTACGATTTTTTTTTTCTTTTGGGATTTTTTACTTTATTTGTATTGTAAGATCTTACTTCATTCTAAATTTCATAACTGTAGGTTTACGGGAACTGTCAGTTTTAATTACGCGTCGAATTTCATACAAAATGAAGCAAAAACTATACATAAATGCTCTTATTTTATGTCTGCGCTGTATTAGAAGCGTAATTTCTGTGCTTCAAAGAACTGTAATATTGAATATCTGATAATAATGTCAGATTGATACCTCTATGCAATCTAAATTAAAATGGTTTGGGCAGATGGACAGACAAACAAAAAAAGTGATATACATACATTATATATTACTCCACAAATCTCTATCTACAATTGAGAAATTTCAAACACTACGTGGCTGCTTGAAAAATCATTCAATTTACATTAGAGATTCCTAAATCTTGAAGTCGCGGTCTATTTTATAATCATATAGGGGAGAGGGGGGCACATTCGAACAATTTTTAAACTTTGT
>JAATLQ010008141.1:0-12662 GCA_013421005.1 Heliconius erato x Heliconius himera | reverse complement strand
ATTAATAGTAGTTCGAAAATGTATGAAAATTTACAAAACTGTCAAAGTCATCTGCCCGTTCGCGTCGGTCATACTATGCCGCTCGTAGGCTAGGTCATTTCGAATCAGTGACATCTCCTTAATTATTTATTAGAATGTTATACAGTAAACTATAATTTCAATCCAGATGAAATGTTAAAAGTGACTATTATATTCATTTTCATAAGGATCAATATCAAATTATAGAAAATACATACAACGAAAACCCGATAAATATAAAGTAAATTAATTACTTTTGCTTAACCTTCAGAGATAAACATGGTATATGTATAGCGGACTTTTTTAAACATTAAAAAACAATATTTTTGTAAAACATTGTTTTTATGTATCTCATAAGGTTGAGTCGGCGCCCGCCATGTATGCGTTAAGTTCATTTTGGGTGACGTTTTCTTATAACAAACAAACTTTGCAAACCGTTGCTTAGCAACGGTCGGTTGTTATTAACATGGCGGAATAAATTGCCTGTCAAACTAAAAAGTATTTTAATATATTAGTATATATCGACAATATTACAAATATGAGAAAAAAAAGTAACCTATGTTCATCCGAAGACCCTTAAGTATCTCTTTATGTGTATTTTATCACAATTGAATTAGCGGTTTGGCCCTGATTGCGTAACAGACAGACAGACAGACAGACAGACAGACAGACAGACAGACAGAGTTACTTTCGAATTTATAATATAGGTATGGATAATATATTTAGTTCAAGTACAACAACAACACTGCTACTCCCACATAGCAGGATAGACCGAGAACGTGGGGACCTAGTATACACTCCGTTCGCATTAGTCATTTTCGTTCCCTACTTTCCGCTGAATTCTGGAGGCGATCTGAGGAGGAAGCGGTCTGTTGTTGAGTGGCGGAACTGCCACTCAACAAGCGCGACGCGCTTTGTCTCTTTACCAGAGCGATGTAATGGAAATAAAAAAAAATGTTATTAATGTTTAATTAAAGTTATATATTAATGTTTAAATAAAGTTATTATTATTAAAAAAAAATGTATGTGTTATTTAAATAAAACTATTCAAGTTATACTTTATAGTACTAAAGTTCACAAAAAATGGTAAATAAACGAAACACGTGCACGGGCACGTTGCAGATAGTGATCTGATTTATACATTCGAACGTTGTCGGGTGTGAAAGGTGATTTTATTATGTATTGTTTACATTTATTATAGTGGTTTAGTTATTGTCTTTCTTATTAACCGACTTCTGTAAAAAAGGAGGTTCTCAATTCTTAGAGTAAGATTTCTTGTAAGACAGGTACGAGTACATGAACAGACAGCTGAATCACAATGTATACTTTTTTTACTTCATGCTGTGTCTCGCATAATATGTTGCTGCACCTAAAAGAAAAGCAAAAGAAAATAAAAAAGAAGATACTTGAATTGTAGTCATTGTAAATCGGAATCAAACCCACAACCTTCGCGCTTACAGCCTGGCCCTTATCCACTGTAACTTGACAGTTTTTATGTATTATAAATATATTTTTTATTTCGAATTGAATTGGAAGACAATATAGATTTTACTTGGATACGCCTTTGATGACACTGCACCAATATTATTATTTTCATTTAAATTTGGTATTTTGGCTTTTGGCATTGGACACTTGTTTATGTTAACTAGTATTCTGTGTGCAGCGGCCACTACACCCGCGAAGTACACGGTTATAGATTTTTGTTTTTTGTATTTTATTTATTCCACACACAGCAGGGTAGGCAGAGGAAACCTAGTGTTAAGACATTTTATTCTCCATTCTCCGCCGAATTCTGGAGGCATTGCGTGTTGAGTGGTGGAACTTAATGCCGTAACACTTATTTCATTGTTTTGGCGGTTAAGCGCAAAAGACATATTTTTTCGTTATCACGTAACAATTTTGCCGAATTGAGTTCTACCATGTTTTGAGGAAATTCGGCTTCAGTATGTGCAGGATACAGCGTGAAGCTAAAAAAAATTATAGAAAATCATAAATAACTATTTAACATAATATGAATGTAATTTCAATAATAACTCAAGTCCAGATAGTTGGAAATCGGGCATACGTTTGTGTTTCACGGTCAGCAACTGTCACGAACGCAAAGTAGGATGCATCGCAGGGGATTTTGAAATGTGCGATAGAAATTCACCGAGGAGCACTTTATTATGCTTTCGAGTGCATTTGCTTGTTTCGTAGGTACTTCTAGTAAATGAATATAGGAGATGGATATGCACAATCATGAAATTGATTGATTTTTAATTGAAACCGTAATAACGCCAACGTCGAGCATCGCGATAACTTCTGACTATAAACATGGAGTTTGATATCTACTCGGGACAATAAATGATTTAAATTAAAGAAAAACCACGGCGTTGATACCCGCCACTCAACACCCAATGCTTCACAATTCGACCATCTCCCGTCATTCTCTATAAAAGTAGAGACACTTCAGTCAGACACTAGGTTCTCTTTGCCTCCCACGCTATGCGTGATAAAGCTTAAAGCTGAAATATGTAGTATTATGAAAAAAAATATTTATCTTAGATACAATTTTTATCAATCTTTAGGCCTTCCTACCTATAACATTACAATTGATATACATTATCACCATTACCTTAAGATTATATGTAATAGTATCATAATAAGTGGAGTAGGCTAGAGGTAGAGGCCAGTCGTGGCGCAGGGGTACAAAGTGTGACTGTAAAACCGACTGGTTGTGGGTTTGATCCCCACTTGTGGAGATGAAATATTTATTTAAATTTATATTTCCATTTCCTGTATCTCGCACACAGCATGGTAGGCAAAGAGAACCTAGTGTTAAGACACTCCGTTCTACAGTTTCAGCCGAATTCCGAAGACATTGCTTGTTGAGTGGCGAAACTCAACGAACAGCTTTGCCACAATACAAAAAATAATATGTCTATTTTTGAATAGAAAATGATACTTTTAAATACACTTACATAAAATATTTCGTTTCCTTATTTAAATATAGACAAGTGGAGCTCGTTAAATTCGTCATGGTCGGAAAGAACGATTTACTTATGTATATATCTAAATCTATTGAAATTTGTGTGAGCATAAAAAATAAGTAATTTTTATGATATAAATTATACGTTATAAAGTATAGGATACATTTCATATTACATTTGGTGAATAAAAAAACCTCATTATTGATTTTGCTTAGAATTTTCCTTATTATTCAAAGCTAGCAAAGTTAATCTTCTTGAATGAGTAAATTAAGTTTCTCACATCATAATTGTGGTCTATGTAATTATTTATATTGTATTTTATTATAGAAAAAACCACAAGTTATGGCAGCTTTCTGGCCAAGAAGGTAAGATTTTTTTATATATATATTTTTGAAATTTCAATTTTATTCGTATATCGGTAGGACATGATTTTTTACTAGTAAATTAAAAAAAATTGTGTTATATATATATATATATAAATGAAATCTTATAAAAAATTAAATTACCGTGACCATTATTAATCAGCACTTTGAGTGTTAAATCGATAATTTTGTATTAGAACCCGATTCGGGTAAATAATCATTGAATTTGATTTATGAGGCCGTCCTGGTGCAGGGGCACAAAGATGACTGTAACCCGACGATTGTGAGCTCGATCCTCACTCAGAGAAATAATGATTATTTTTTAATATTTACATTTCTTCGCTCTGGTACCAAGGCCGCCATTGAATTCCGACACTCAATACGCAATACCTCAAAAAATTCTGCGGAAAGTGGAGAACGGAGTGTCTTAACACTAGATCCCCTCTACCTATCCTGATATATGCGAGATACAGCGTGAAGCTGGTTTTATATTTATAATAATTTTCCACTCTGATAAGAAAAAGCGTATTTCGTTTCACCACCCGTATACGCTGGACTTAATATATTTTACCGTATACTTCGAATGGAAAGTAAATCATAGAAGGTGTTCTGATAACTTTTTTACCTGCTTACCTTTTTATACGATAAAAAAAACTTAAAATTAAAAAAAAATATGCTAAAAACAAACCCAAAACGATTTAACATTAAAAATAACATCGTTTACTTCAATTCAAAACACACAAAACCATTCTCCGTTATAAGCCAAAGTAAATCCAAGATTACGTTCACATCACTTGTATCTACGTACTTTTATTACAATGGGAATGAAATTGAAATCTTTGCAGATCTTCTTCACATTATTACAATGTGAGAACATAAGTGGAAGTAGGGTTCTACGAGCACACTCCTGAATAGAATATATTGTATAGAATATCAAATATATTTTCTTTGTTCGCTAACAACTTGTTCGGAATAACATAAATAGATATCTGCGTAGGGTATATATTGAAGTAAAAACTATAAAGGCATTTCGAATTTTTATAAATGAATTTATATATCTATGTAATAGTGGTATAGCATTCAGCAGAGCCTTGTTTTACACGATGAATCTGGATTCGAGTCCCACTTGAGGAATATATATTATGTGCATGTAATAAATGCTCGTTAAAATAAAAATTGTATGCAATTAAATTAAATTTTCTCCGAAAAATTACGTGTGTTTCAATAATACTACTGGTGATGTGTAAACTCGGTTTACGGGCAATAATTTTACGAGATAACGTCATAAGAAAACATTAATGAAAAATTGCATACATTTAATAATTGGATCGAAATATTATCACTGAATTATACAAAATAATCCTGTATATAAAAGGACTTGTCTATATATATAAAAGGTAAGGGTAAAAAGGTAAGGAAAGGTGAGGTAAGATGCACGCAGAGCCGTAACCGCTGATGGTAGAAACGTGAAATTTGGGCAGATGTTTATTTTCAAATTCTGGATGTCCAGAATTTGAAAAGAAGGAAATTTGAAAAATTTTAACCCTAAAGGGATGAAATAGGGGTTGAAAGTTTGTATGGATTTTTTTTTATCTGTACCGATTTTTATAAAATTTGAAATTCATACTCTTAAAAATATTTCATTGAACAAGTGTTTCATGGTTCTTAAGAATTCACTCCCTAAGGGTTTGAAAGTTTATATGGAAAAATCTTTAAATTGCCACCGATTTTTATAAAAGTTAAAATTCAGACTGTTAAAAATATTTTATTGAACACGTGTTTCGTGGTTTTTTTAGAATTCACTCCTAATAAGCGGGCGAAGCCACGCGCGCCATCTAGTACATTATATAACTTATAACTTATAATATAAAATAGAATTCGGGAGGCATTGCGTGTTGAGTAGCAGAACTCAACGCCGCGCTTAGCCTCGACACCAGAGCGAAGAAATGGAAATATAAATTTAAGTAAAATAACAACAATTATATATAAATACATCGCTATTTCCTTTCTCCATATGCAATAAGTATATAAAAGATGTAACTATTAATAGATTATAAAAATAAACTTTGATTGGTTCATCTTTAAATATTTAACGCGGTACAAAAAATACATCAGCTGCTTACTCTATCACCGACGGTTTGTTTTGACACTAAGAAATCCCACTACTAAGAATCCCACACCCGAAAATAATCTGGAATACATTATAAGATATTACCATCGACATAAACAAAACTCAACTATTGAAAAGAAAATGCGTGGGTGTAATTTAGTAATATTTTTTCGTGTTGAAGTACAATGTAATTTTTTTTTCAAAGTCAAGTCATATATTATTCAAAATAATAAGGGCCGCGTTGAGTTCTGCCACTCAACACACAATGTCTCCTGAATTCGGCAGAAAGTGGGGAACGGAGTGTCTTAACACTAGGTTCCATCTGCCTACCCTGCTGTGTGCGGGATACAGCGTGAATCTGAAAAACAAAAAAAAACAAAATAATAAGTTTCACGTTCATTTTTTTTTTATATTTAATAATATGCCTCCAGTTCATAATGAATGCGTAAATAGATAGCGATGGTGATGGAGGGCCCATATTTATAAATCGCGCTTAAATCTGAAATCAATCTGAGGTTTGAAAAAAGTTATAATATAATAGTAAAAAGGTAAAAATCTGCCAGAAATTAATGTTTCTTTTAAATATAATAAGTAATTGACAAAAAGTAAAATATTAGAATCGTAACATTGTTATTGAATCGTAACATTGTTATTTGGATCCTGTGGTAAATTTATGTTCATTCGACGAATCATAAGTGGGAAAAACTATTTGACCAAAGAATATTTTGAATTTGAATTTCTTTTTTTAATTCAAATATAATATTATATAGTTTCTTTGCTTTGTTAGAGACCAAGAGATTAATATTGAAAAGTAAAAATAAAAAACAATATAAATTGCCATAGTGCAATAAATGATATCTATTTGAACTTTGCTCTGCTATGCTTTTAAAAACAAATGCAACATTTTCAAAATAATAAGATTTGAATCTGAAATCTTTCTTTTTCAAAATGCGTAGGGCTCAGAAGGGTAACCTGCAGGTTCCTTGTGAACACTTCATCCTCAAAAACACATATATTTCATTAGAAACGCGAAAATTTAAAAAAGACATTACTTCAGCTTATGCTTCTGCAAGTCATGTCATGACGTTATACCTTTAATCAACCGATAGATACAATGTTTTATTTTAGAATCAATTAATTTTGAACTCTACACTTTCCGATCCAAGAATGTAAAATTTCGTTTGTTCCCATACAGGTCACTGCACAGGTTTCTACACCACATGATTTCGGTTGTGTATTAATTGTCAGTCACTCATTATGGAGAGAGAGTTTTTATTGTAATTGATTAGTCAAAAGAGTAACTTTGGGTTTGGATTATATTAGAGTACCTACTGGCAACCTGCCAGGGTGGAAGTGTCAGCGCTCCTTTTACTGGAACAGCATATAGGGTAAAATATTTTAAACCCATACCTAAAGAAATTAATCAAGATACCTCAACAGTTTAGACGTAGGATTTTTTTTTTCATTTCACGATGTTTATCCATACCTGTATTTCGTGTGACGCAGTTACGCATAGATACCAATAACGTAAACACACACTACAACAAAAATACTACTAAAGGTTAAGCAACTTTGAACTTTATGCCACCAATACCTACGACTTGATTTCGGAATGAGGCGTATACGGCGGTTTCCCTTTGATAGGTTTTATAAAGGCGTTTTATAACAATCATTTTATTATTTAATAATTAATTTGTTTGAAAAAATCACTTTTTCATTTTTTTTAATTGTATTAATGGCTTGGCTATGGCTTTTATAAAGTAATTAAAATTGTGGTTTCATTTAAAGTGGTGCTAACACTTCCACCCTGTAGATTGAAAACTAAAGTTTCATCTAAATCAATATTTTTTTATGCAATTTTGTCGAATAAATTTAAAAGCTTATAACTTTTTAACACTTAGCGTGAGATTATTGGGAAGTATATTTAGTAGAGATAGAAAGAAAAGAAATGGATGAGGAAAGGCGTATAGCAATACGCCTGCGGCAGCCTGCTGAAGGTAGAGTATATACGACGTATGCATGGGGAAATAAACAATTTATGTTCCAACTAGTACTGGAAAATACAATTTCTATTTCTGTATTCCTTTCTATTGGCCAAAAACTTTTTGATCAAAAATAAGTAAATTTGTTTACTAGATTTAAGTAAGATCAAAAATAATAAACGATTACTTTCTTACATAATATATATTAAGTAATTTTAAATTGGCGCCAAGCAATACATCAAAACCAAGTATTATTCCTTTACTAATTATTACAAAAATATGACAGTAAACTTTTTTGACATGGTGTTAATAATTTAGTAAGACTTAGAATTTTGTAGAGTGTTTAAAAATATTCGCTGTTTCATTTTTGTGTGAAGAATTATATTTTGTTCTTGTATTTTTTAAATTTAAGTAATTTTTATTTAATATTTGAAATTGTGTCAACATCTTTGTTGTTACACAATTACACAATAACTGATAACTAGAAGCTTTCATAGATGAAATGTGTAACCGGGTCAAATAATAATAATAATAAGCGAGTAACTGTTCATTCAATATGAAATATAAATATATATATATATATATATATATATATATATATATATATATATATATATATATATATATATATATATGAACAGCAAAATTGTAACGGGGACATAATTGTATGTTATGTTATGACATAACATTGTTATTTGTTGGTAATATTTTTTTCTGTATTTAGCTTAAGGCCTTTTGTTATATTTAAGGACTCACAGTATGTGAACATTACAGAAGGAGGTTGGAATTAGAAACTATTTTTTTTATAATAACTAGCACCTCTTATATAAAAATCCAGAAATAAAAATAATAGAGAATGGAATGTAATACTACTCCTTGTTATCCTACTATATGTAAGACAAAGCGTGAAGCTGAAAAAGATATATATTTATTTTTAAGATTCATAGAAAATAGTTTTTTAGTAGCAATAAAAAATAATTGAGGCTAGTCGTGGCGCAGTGGCACAAAGTGTGACTGTAAAGCCGACTGGTTGTGGGTTCGATTCCCATTCGAGGAGATAAAATATTTACTTAAATTTATATTTCCATTTTCTTCGCTCTGGTGTCGAGGCAAAGCGCGGCGTTGAGTTTTGCCACTCAACATGCAATGCCTCCAAAATTCGGCAGAAAGTGGGAAACGGAGTGTCTTAACACTAGGTTCACTCTGCCTACGCTGCTGTTTGCGGGATACAGCTTGAAGCTAATTTAATTTTTTTATTTTAAAAGATAATTCAAATATAATTAAACTGATTGAATACATTATTACTGCTTTTAAACATTTTTTTTAAAGTGTTATTCCACACTTAGGAAAGGAAAATACTTATTAAGAAAACGTATAAAAATTTGAACGTAGCGGGCCTGGTCGGTTTCCAGGAGGCGCGGGTTCGAGTCCCGCTACGTTCTAATTTTTATACGTTTTCTAAATAAGTACATTATTACTGCGTAGACATACGACGCAGCCGAAGTAACAGGCTGCTGTTAGTTTATAATAAAGTATATCAGAGCCTTGTTTCATTAATCATATTAAATCAAGACCCTTTGTCATGCCAGAATACATGAAATAAGGGTTACCAACATTTTGTTGTTTTAGTGAATTTCAACTTAACGTTAAAATTATAAGGTTTAAATTTCTAATTCTGTTCACTTGAAATATAGTTAGTACATTTTGGAATATGATAAGCTGCTGGTAAACTGAGGTAGAAAACGATAATGTAATTAATATTTAAGTCAACTTAATAGATTTGAAATATTATAAAATATCAATACTACACCGTGTTTCTTGTATATGATTTTATTTTTACAATCTGTACATAGGATAAAATTGTAACTGATTACTGTCTGTACATGAAATATATATCTATTATTAAAGGCAATTAAAATTTATAAATGTAAAATAATAAAAAAAAAATATTTAAAAAAATGTCTGTAAAAAATGTCTTCATTCACTTATGGCAATATCTTTCCATTCACTGTCTTACATTCCGTTCTTTCCTTATTACTTTCAAATATCAGAACTTAAATTTTACTCACACTCTGACATTCACATGTTACTTTTGCTAAATACCTTTATAGACTATTTTATTTACCTACGAAATTTAGTAACCAATTATTATATATTTAACTGAATAGGCGCGTATCTTTATCATCAGGCAGCATCGATATATTATTTGAAACTAGCCTAAAGTTAAACATTTATTTTCAACTTTTATTGAAAAAACTGTTTACTTTGAAACTTTAACAGTGAGGTATATCATATTTGCCCAATGTTTTCCCATAATTTTCAGTTAAACATACATAATAAATTTTCAAAGACCCTAATAGCTGAACCAACATAACCTTTATCCCAAACAAACCAGTTAATGAGGTACAAACTCGTATAGAAGTTACGTTTTATATTTGCCCGGACCTGTCCTTTGTGATGAAATTTTAATTATTTTTTGTGACCTTAGATATTGACACAATTTTCGTATTGTATTAAATTTGGTAAACTAAAACACGCCATTTTGGCATTTGTCGTGTTCTGTGATAGTAATTCATGAATGTTATTTTGGTTAATGTATGTAATGAAATTTTTAATTACGTAAAAATATTTTTATGATCCTTTCTGGGTAAGCAAAAAAAATTCTATATTATTATTAGGGAGAATTTTTTACACTCTGACAAGACAAAAACGCGACATTAACCACTCAACACACGCTGTCTTAACCTTAAAAGAATCCTTATCTCTTTTTATGACGATCGATATCGAAAGTCATATTATATACAAGCATCGAAATAAAATAAAAAAGCGTCCAAAAAATTCTAATTTTAAGTAACATTAAAATAAATTACCACACAAAATACAATAAATTTAAATAATTATGTACAATATTTGAACACAGCAGCAGAAAAATGTTAGAATTTTTTCTTTAAAAGAAAGAGAGTAATTACCAACACTTGCTACTCAATTTATAATGCCAAAAGCAATATTGGGAATCCCCTAGAACGTGTCTAGAATTGATTCTGCTCAATTTTCAATCTACTGTACTGGAGACTAAGTTTTTAAAACTATTGTTGCGATTATCTTCGCTCCCGAGTTATATTGACTATAAGTTACTAAACTATAAAACAATAAGGAAGCTACTTTATATTTTGATCTTATATAAAATAATAAAATGTATAAAACAGTAACTTCCTTAAGGTTATATCTCAGGCAAAAATAATCTAATATTTTTGTGATTCGGTCCATTCTTCACATTTTGATTTCATTTCATTGTTTCGATGAAGTATTGGAACCTAACGACAAGTTTTGGTGACCAAAGCATAAAACAAAAAATAATTAAATATTTATATCAAACATCAAAATTAATTTCCCTTAGAAATAGATTCCGACTCATGGCGTTCATCATTTTAAAATTTTCATGTCCTCGTCCTGTGAAGCTGAAGTAAAGCGCGGCGTTACGTTCCGCCACTCGAGAGACAATGACTCCATAATTCGGCGGAAAGTGAGGAACGGAAGTGTCTAATGGGAACGTAGTGTCCTAACATTAGGTTTTTAGGTTCCCTCTGTCTACTCTGCTAAGTGCAGGATACAACGTGGAGCTTAATAAAAACACGCCATAATTTGATTTGAACAGAATAAAAACGTTTTTTTTAATATAGCACATAACCCATTCTTACGTACATAACTCAGGATTACCACAAACAATCCACCATGAATCATGCAATATGACGTCTTATCAACGTTCAATAGTTTTTTATACTTCCTAAACAAATTTCGAAATAGACGCTGAAAGCAATAACGACGATCGATATACGTTTGCACGGCCGTATAAAATTAGCTTTACATTATGGCCGTAAGCCAACATAAATTAAAAAATGACAAGTTGGAGTAACGTTAAAAATTTTGATCTGTAATGGATTTTCGTTTTCTAATTATTATTTAATAATCTATTTGTTATAGACAAATTTAAATATGTAATTTGTTCTAAGAATTTACTTTAGTTACTTAATTATATTAACTTTATTATATATCTTTGTGCCCCTGCGCCGCGAATGGCCTCAACTGTAGTGAAATAACTAAGCAATTTTCTATTAAATACTAATAAATGCATACAAAATGAAATAAAATATTAAAAAAATTACAATTTATTTAGTATACAGTGGTATAGATAACCATAATAAAATAATCTATAACTTTCCATACATAAAATAATTAAAAGGTTTCCATTTAAATATAATAAAATCAAATACTCGTATAGTTCAATCGGGCGACGCCACGCGGGAGCCGCTTGTATAAAATAAAAATTAAATTATTGAAACAAATATTTTTTAACATTTCTAAAACGGAATTCCATACTTAATTTTTCTTATCTAAAAGAGTAAATATAATAAACCTCTCGATCTTCATAAATAAATTGTAAAGCACAATATTTTTGGCGATACAAATCTTAAACGACATGTATATTGCATCCGTTGTTTTTAAATATTGTGGAGTCTTCTATTCTTAATATACCTAAAATTCACTTCATAATATTTTAGAAAGACGTGGAAAACCTGCTTAATTTAAGACCGTACAGTACGTTACAAACTCAAGTACCATCCATACCATCTGGGTACGTGGCATTCTGGAGTTACTGTGCGGTTTCATAGGAACTTCCTTCCACGCACCACGTAACTGTGGTATGGCCTATCTGCGGCAGTGTTTCCAGGTCAATACAACCTGGATATCTTCGAAAAGCGCATCTATCTCCACCTTAAAAACCGGCAACACAACTGTAGCTCTTTTGGTGTTACATAGGGTTGTGGGCGGCGGTGATAACTTACCAGTGGCGTAGCTGGGGGGGTGCGAGCGGTGCGGTCGCACCGGGCAACAAATGGAAAGGGGCAACAAAGTCTACGATCAATTCTTCTAATTTTTTTTCAATCAAGAATCAAGGAATGTACAAGAAAAATAAGAGAATGAAAATGAAAAATACAATCACGCTATCATGTCAATTGAACATGAACTAGTCGATACTATTGATTTTGAAAATGTGATTAATGACTTTGCTAGTCAAAAAGCGCGTAATCTCCGTTTTAAATTTTTGCAATATTTTTTACCAAAATCTAATGTTATAACTTATAACTTAACTTAGCTTCACGCTTTATCCCTAGCGAGGTAGTCAGAGAGAACGGAACGCCAAACGCCATAGCGAGACCGT